>MJUU01036670.1:0-11254 GCA_002080025.1 Modiolus philippinarum | reverse complement strand
GTATTTTTGCAACACAATGTTTTCATAAATTGTTTATCGTTTCCGAGATATCGCGATAACAAAATTTCGAATGGCGGCCATTTTGAAAATGGCGGGCGAAAATTTTTTTTTTTGATAAATCAGAAATGTCGATCTTTATGAGAGGAGTATTTTTGCAACACAATGTTTTCATAATTTTTTTTATCGTTTCCGACATATCGCGATAACAAATTTTGATTGGCGGCCATTTTGAAAATGGCTGACGAAAATTTTTTTTTTTACCAACCAAAAATGTAGATCTTTATGAGAGGAGTATTTTTGCAACACAATGTTTTCATAAATATTTTATCGTTTCCGAGATATCGTGATAACAAAATTTCGAATGGCGGCCATTTTGAAAATGGCGGACGAAAATTATTTTTGACCAACCTGAAATGTAGATCTTTATGAGAGGAGTATTTTTGCAACACAATGTTTTCATAAATTTTTTATCGTTTCCGAGATATCGCGATAACAAAATTTCGAATGGCGGCCATTTTGAAAATGGCAGACGAAAAAAAAAATTTTGACCCCAGATTTGTAATTAGGATCATAAAAGCTACCTATAAACCAAATTTGGTGCAAATCCGATAACTTTGAGAAATTTGCAAATTTAGGGGTCAAAAACGCGAAACCGGGTTCGCGACCCAAAAAATTTTTTTTGCATGATAAATCATCCTGAGGATGAATGCAACAATTTCTAAACCTCAGATTACGGTTTATGAGTCTATTAGATAACAAGTTAAACAGTGATCGGGCAGATAACTCCGTTACTAAAAATAGATCGATACGCTTGACTAAATCTTATGATCCTCAGCCAATACTGATTCATCACCTTAAGTATCGAAATCATATGTCGCATAGTTTTTTCAACACGGTGGCAGAAGAAGAAGAAATAATAATAATAATAATCGGAAGAATTATAGTAAGGTCTTTCACATGTGGTGAAAGACCTTAATAATAATTAAAAGGTCAATTGTTCAGAGAACAATTGCAAGGTCTTTCCCCGTCAATGTAATGTTTTGTTACGTCTAATGTTTGAAATCTTCTTGATGAGATGCACATTGTGTCCTTTATATTCAATTTTCTTTTTCTAACAGATTAAATGACTGTTTTTACAAAAAAAAGACAAAAAATTGGCTATGACCTTGACCCGTGACCTTGATGACCTTTGACCATGGACTCAAATTGTAGGGGTCTTCTTACTGATTAATTTGATATGTTACATGACCATACTATCTGTAAAGGATTAAAAGTTATACGCCAAAAACCGCTTCTGAAATGCGTCAAGGGCAATAACTCTTCTGGGAGTCATCGGAGAGCTTCGGTCTAAATGAATCAAATGTAGCTCTTGATATGGTGAACATTTTTGCTGATATAATTTTTCAGCTATCTATTACAGTTTTTGAGTTTATATGCTAACAAGGTCAAAGGTAAAGGTCAAAGGTCACCGATGACCTTCAACCTGGTACTCAAATTGAAGGTCTTTTCATGCTGATCACTTTAAACATTATGTTTACTATATTATCTGTAAGCGTTTAAAAGTTATTCGCAAAAAAACAATTTACGGGAACGCGTCAAGGGCTATAACTCAAAAACGGTTCATCGCAGAGTTTTTGTTCAATTGAATCAAATGTAGATCTTAATGAGAGGAACATTTTTGCCATTTACTGATTTCATAAATTTTTTACCGTTTGCGAGTTATCGCGATAAGAAAATTTCAAAAAGCCGCCATTTTTAAAATGGCGGACGAAAAATTTTTTTGACCCATTTTTTGTAATCAGGGCCACGAAAGCTACCTGGAAACTAAATTTCATCAAAATCGGACAACTTTGAGAAATTTGCATATTTAGGGGTCAAAAACGCGTAACCGGGGTCGCGAACCAAAAAAATTTTTTTGCATGACAAATCATCCTGAGGATGATTCCAACATTTTCCCAAACTCAGTTTTTTTGATATCGGTTACACTTTATGAGCTTACCTGCTAACAAGATAAACCGTATTTGGGGAGATAACTCCGTTACTAAAAATAGAATCGGGTTTCAGGGTGACCTGAGTCGAGCTACGCCAGCGCTTATTAAGTGTACCAAGTTTGGTTATGATTGGTCGAAGCAGTTTGACAACATTGATGGCAGACGAAAAAAAAGAATAATAATTAAAAGGACAATTGTTCAGACAACAATTGCAAGGTCTTTCCCAGTGAATGTTGTGTTTAATGTTATGTTTTGTCATGTCACATGTTCAAAATCATCTTCATGAGACGCACATTGTCTCCAATATATTAGAATAGCCATTTCTAATCGTTTTAAAGATTTTACGATTAAGAAACCTAAAATTTGGCTATGACCTTGACCGATGACCTTGGTTACCTTTGACCTTGGGATCAAAATGAAGGTCTCTTCTTACTGATTAATTTGATATGTTACATGACCATACTATCTGTAAAGGTTTAAAAGTTATACGCAAAAAACCTATTTCTGAAATGCGTCAAGGGCAATAACTCTTCAGGGAGTCATCGGAGAGCTTCGGTTTAATGAGACAAATGTAGCCCTTGACATGATGAACATTTTTGCTGATATACTTTTTCAGCCATCTATTACGGTTTCCGAGTTCATCTGATAACAAGGTCAAAGGTCAAGGTCAAAGGTCACCAATGACCTTCAACCTGGTACTCAAATTGAAGGTCTTTTCATGCTGATCACTTTAAACATATATGTTTACTATATTATCTGTAAGCGTTTAAAGTTATTCGCAAAAAATCGATTTACCGAAACGTCAACGGCTATAACTCAAAAACGGTTCATCGCAGAGTTTTTGTTCAATTGAACAAAATATACATCTTAATGAGAGGAACATTTTTGCACTATAATGTTTTCAGAAATTTTTTATCGTTTCCGAGATATCGCGATAACAAAATTTCAAATGGCGGCCATTTTGAAAATGGCGGACGAACATTTTTTTTGACCAACCAGAAATGTCGATTTTTATGAGAGGAGTATTTTAGCAACACAATATTTTCATAAATTTTTTATCGTTTCCGAGATATCGCGATAACAAAATTTCGAATGGCGGCCATTTTGAAAATGGTGGACGAAAATTTTTTTTGACCAACCAGAAATGTAGACCTTTATGAGAGGAGTATTTTTGCAACACAATGTTTTCATAAATTGATCGTTTCCGAGATATAGCGATAACAAAATTTCGAATGGCGGTCATGTTGAAAATGGCGGACGAAAAATTTTTTTGACCAACCAGAAATGTAGATCTTTTTGAGATTAGTATTTTTGCAACACAATGTTTTCATAAATTTTTTATCGTTTCCGAGATATCGCGATAACAAAATTTCGAATGGCGGCCATTTTGAAAATGGCGGACAAAAATTTTTTTTGACCCCAGATTTGTAATCAGGGTCATTAAAGCTACCTGGATACCAAATTTCATCAAATTCCGATAACTTTGAGAAATCGATAAAATTAGGGGTCAAAAACGCGTAACCGGGGTCGCGACCCCCAAAAAATTTTTTGCATGACAAATCATCCTGAGGATGAAAGTAACATTTTTCCCATTCAGAATTTTGATATCGGTTACTGTTTCTGAGTTTACCTGATAACAAGAAAAACCGTATTCGGGGAGATAACTCTGTTACTAAAAATAGAATCGGTTTACAGGGTGACCTGAGTCGAGCTACGCCAGTGCTTGTTAAGTGTACCAAGTTTGGTTATGATTGGTCTAACCAGTTCGACAACATTGATGGCAGAAGAAAAAAAAGAAGAAGAATAATAATAATAAAAGGTCAATTGTTCAGAGAACAATTGCAAGGTCTTTCCCCGTCAATGTAATGTTTTGTTACGTCTTAAATCTTCTTGGTAAGATTCACATTGTGTCCAATATATTTGATTTTCTATTTCTAACAGTTTTAATGACTGTTTTTACAGTAAAAAGACAAAAAAAAATGGGTATGACCTTGACCCGTGACTTTGGTGACCTGTGACCTTGGACTCAAATTGTAGGTTTCTTCTTACTGATTAATTTGATATGTAACATGAGTAGTTATTTAATTGAGCTTGTCCAGGCCAGCCTGGCAAACCTCAATTAAATAACTACTACAAATTTTGACCCCCAAAAAACCCTCAAAAGACCTAAAAATGGCATAAGTTTTATCAAAAAAAGCAAAAACAGCACAAAAAACCCTATATTTTTTTTACCCTAAAAAAAAATAGACACAAAAACACCCTCCAAAATAGAAAAAGTGAAAACAATATTTGACCCCCCCCCTCTTAAAAAATTAGCCGGCAGTACAGCGAAGAAAAAAAATCTAAAATTTAGTCACCTGTTATTCTTGTTCATAAAAAGAACCTATTATTTCTTCGCCTTTTAAATCTTTTATTTTATAAGTAATAGGGTTTGTATTTAAAACTTTTTCAATTACAAATATTTCTTTTGTCCAACGAGTTGTATAACCCTTTTCAAAATGACCTTTCTTTTTTGTTATTCTTACTCTATCTCCTACTTTGAATTTAGGTTTTTTTGACCGAATAAAATCTTTTTCTGGGTATAAATTTTTATAAACTCTTGATTGATTTTTTAATTTACTCGCTTCAACCGGCGTCATTTTAATTGAAGAATGTACCGTATTATTATAGTTTTTAACTAATTGATCTAATACATCATAATATTTAAATGTTCCAGAGGCAGTAAAATATTTAAACATGTGTTGTTTCATAGTTCCTATCCATCTTTCTACTACACTGCTTTTTTCTTCGTTTTCGGTTGAATATAATTTTATGTTATTATCTTTTAACAATTCTTTTACTTGCCGATTATAGAATTCAGAGCCTTTATATGACCAAATATACATTGGTTTTCTTTCTTTAAATAATGTTTTAAATGCTTCGCTTACCGTTACACCCGTTTTATTTTTCAACGGAATTAACCACCCATATTTACTAAATACATCTATAACTGCAAATAAATATTTATAGTGTTTATTTTGTTTTGAGTATTTTTGCATATCTACCAAATCAGCTGCCCATGTCTGATCAACAGAATGAACATAAACACGTCTTTTGGGAAAAACGTTTACAACCCTGCGATGTAATTCATCTGCTAATCTATTTGTTAAATTTGTAAACACCATTTTAAATAAATAAAAATTCTTTTTAAAAAATGATAGAAGAAAAAATCTGTATAAAATGTAATGAATATAAAACATATAATAATTATTATAAAGATTCTAAAGCATATGATGGATTAAAAGCAAAATGTAAAGAATGTTTATACTTTGTTAAAAGAAATCATCGAGAAAAAAATAAAGAAAAGTATAAACAAGCTTATAATGAATTTATAGAAAGAAATCCAGATTATCAAAAGAATTATTATTTAAAAAATAAAATTATTAAAAATCATAATTAAAAATTTATTTAATAAAAATGGTCATTAAAAAAACCAAAACATTTAAAGATCTTATTACTGAAACTGATATTGATGATATACTCGAGGACGATATAGATAAATATATAAAATTATTAAAAAATAAAATAGTTATTAATCATTTTCCTGTAAAAATAATAGTGATAATAACAAGTGAATTTTCAACACCTATGTCATTTGATATAATAGAAAGTCATTATTCTCATCCTATTCAATATATTATAACACAAAATAATATATCTAAATTTTATAAAATTTTAATACAAAAATTTAAAGCTTGGATAGATAAATTTCAAGAAAAAGGATCTGGTTTTGTTTTTAGAAAAATTAAAAGTGTAAAAATAAAACAATATAAATATGATTATTTAAGAGCTTGATCCTATATTCCCCTTCAATTTAAATCAAGAAATATTATTAATGTTCAAAATAAAAATGATAATAAATGTTTCTTATGGTCAATATTAGCAAAGTTATATCCTGCTAATGAACATAAAGAAAGAGTATCTAAATATAGAGAATATGAAAATAATATTAACATGAAAGGAATTGAATATCCTGTAGGAATAAAAGATATTTCAAAAGTAGAGAAAAAAAAAAATTTAAGTATAAATGTATTTAAGTTAAAAGATCAAGCAAAAAAAGAATCTTTAGAACCAGTTAGAACTTCAAACGTAGAAAGTGAAAATGTAATTGATCTTTTATATATTGAAGATAATGGAAATAGTCATTATTGTTTAATTAAAGATTTAGATAGTTTCAAGTATGATAAGAATAATCATAAATTATTTACATGTAGAAATTGTATGAAAGGAGTTCAAAGAGAAGAAGAATTAATAAAACATAAAGAAGAATGTTATAATCATGAATGTTGTAATGTTATAATGCCTAAATCAGGAAAAAATATTCTTAAATTTGAAAATCACCATTTTAAAAATAAATTACCATTTGTTATCTATTCTGATTTTGAATCAGATAATATTCCAATATTTACAACTCAACCAAATCCAGATGAATCATATACAAAACCAATACAAAAACAAAAACCAAATAGTTATGGAATTTATATTCATTCAGAGTATCCAGAAATATTTGAATCACAATATTTTTCTTATGTTGGTAATGATGCAGCAGAAAAATATGTAGAAAAAGTAATAAAAATATTTAAAAAAATAAATTATAGTATTTACCTTAATGAGAAGGAAGAACCAATGTTAAATAAGTATGAAGAAGATGAATTTCAAGAAGCAACAGAATGTTATATTTGTGGAAAAGAATTTGAAGAAAGAACATGTTGTCAATATTGTAATGAAGAATTTCAATTTGATGGAGGGATCTCCTTTTCAAACGAAAATGAGACTAGCTCATTCGAATTCTATTGTTTTAATTGTGAAAGACAAAGTGAAAAATACAATAAAGTAAGAGAACATAATCATCTTTCAGGTGAATATAGAGGAGCGTCTTGTCAGTCGTGTAACACAAAAGAAAGTAAAGCAACGAAATTAATACCTGTATTTGTTCATAATGGGTCAAATTACGACTTCCATTTTATTATTGAAGAACTTATGAAAAACGAAAACAAATATGATAAAGTGAAACTTCTATCAAAAAATTCAGAAGAATATATTTCTATAGAATATGGTTCATATTATAAAAAATTAAGATTCCTAGATTCATATAGATTTTTTGTTAAAAGTTTAGAAGGCGTTGTAAAATCATTAAAAGAATTTCCTATTTTAGAAAAAGAATTTAAATGTAATACAAATCTTTTAAAACAAAAAGGATATTATCCATATGAATATATTGATTCTATAGAAAAATTTAAAGATAAAAAACTCCCAGATATTAAAGAATTTTATTCAAATTTAAAACAAAAAACAATTACAAAAGAAAATTATGAACATGCACAAAAAGTTTGGGAACATTATAATTGTAAAACTTTATTAGATTATCATAATTTATATCTTAAAACAGATGTTCTTCTTTTAGCAGATCCTTTTGAAAAATTTAGAAAATTCTTTTTAAAAAATCATAAAATAGATCCATGTTATTGTTATTCTGCTCCTGGTTTAACATGGCAATGTGGTTTAAGACATACAAAAATAGAACTAGAATTATTAACTGATTATGATATGTTATTAATGTTTGAAAAAGGAATAAGAGGAGGATTTTCTGGTGTTTTAGGACCAAGACATGTAAAAGCATTTAATAAATATACTAATAACTATGTTAGTGGAAATTACGGATCTGAAGATTCGGCTGAACTTAGAATATTAGATAAAAATGAAATGAAAGAATGTTTAAAAATATTAAAGAATGGAGGAAACTTAGATGAGTTCTTATTAGAAAAATATTTATTATATCTTGATGCAAATAATTTATATGGTTGGGCAATGTCACAAAAATTACCAACAAAAGATTTTAAATGGGAAAAAGATTCTGATTATTATAAAAATATTCCAGAAGGAAGAGGTTGTATAATTGAATGTGACTTAGAATATACAAACAAATGTAAAAAGAAAACATATAAATATCCTTTAGCACCAGAAAAAATGAAAATAGATAAAGAAGATTTATCTCCTTATCAATTAAAATTATTAAAAGATAAACCATTAGGTAAAGAAGAAAAACTATTCTTAACATTATATGATAAAAAGAAATATATTATTCATCATTCTATTTTAAAAGACTATATTAAACTTGGTATGAAAGTAAAAAAAGTATATAGAACTATTTCTTTTAAGGAATCAAATTGGTTAGCAAAGTATATTAATTTTAATACTGAACAAAGAACTAAATCAAAATCTGATTTTGAAAAAGATCTATGGAAACTTATGAATAATAGTTTCTACGGAAAAACATTGGAAAACATCAGAGGAAGAAGTGAGATTAAATTACTTACTGATAAGAAAGAAGTAAAAAAATATATAAACAAACCAAATTTTAAAGACTCAATAATATTTAATGATAACTTTGTTGCAATCGAAAATAAAGTTACTTCTGTTAAATTTAATAAACCTATTTATTTAGGACAGGCTATATTAGATTACTCGAAACAATTAATGTATAACTTTTATTATAATGTTGTTAATAAATTATGGGAAAATAATGAATTAGTTGCAAGCGATACCGACAGTATTTTCTTAAGTATTAAAACTAAAGATATTTATGAAGATATGAAAGAAATAATACATGAATTAGATACATCGAATTATCCTACAGATCACCCTTTATATTCAGAAAAAAATAAAAAAGTAATTGGTAAATTTAAAGATGAACTGGGTTCAAAAATTATGAATGAAATAGTTTTTTTAAGAAGTAAAGCATATTCTTTTACTTTAACATATTTAAGTGAAGAAAAAAAATTAAAAGGAATCGGAAAAACTACGATAAAGAAAGATATTAAATTTGATGATTATAAGGATTGTCTATTTAATAATACTAATAATAAACCTAAAATGAATAAAATGTATACATTAAACTCAAAAAAACATGAAATGTATGTTAATGAAATAAATAAAATAAGTATGAATCCATTTGATGATAAGAGATATATCTTAGATAACGGAATAGATACACAACCTTTTGATATTTAAGCGAAGCGGTACCCTTTATTTTATTTTAATTTCCAAGCAACAAACCCAGTCAATGCCATACCACCAACAATAAATACAATTTCTCTTTTTTTCTGTTCTTCTGACGGAGTATAAAAATCATTTAATTTTGGTTTAAGATCTAGCGAGCGAAGCGAAAGGTTCCCTAAATCTATATTTATTTTTTTACCAGTAACGTTATAATATTCTCTCATTGCCTGGTCAACATCTTCATAAGTTTGAGCAGCATGATTTTCTTTTTTTAATAATTCATTAATATAATCTATTCTTTTAATTCTTCTTTTATTCCATTCTTCTGTTTCTTTTTGTAAATTTTCTACGGCTTTATCATGTCTTATTTTTTCTTCCATAGCATCACTACCCATATGTGAAAATAAATAATTACTCCCGGAAAAAGCTAAAGCGTTTGTAATTGCCCCTCCTAACATCATTGCTAAGGCACTTGCCATTTTAAAAGAAAGTAAAATTTATTTCATAATATCAGCAGGTATAATACCCTGCTTAATCAACATGTCTTTTGTTGCCATTGCAAGCAGTATATCAATGGATAACATAAAAATATCATTCATGTTAAAATCTACTTTGGGTGCTGACCTTCTAAATACTTTTTTACCTATTTCCGCATATCCAACTGTTAACAATGTTTCCACTCCAGCATGATATAACATATTTGCTATTTGTTTTCCGTCTTTTTGTGTCGCCATTTTTATATATTAAATTTTTAATTTTTTCAATTTTTATGAATAAAGTGAGCAGATTTTTTCTTCTGCTTCTTCTTCTTTGTTTTCTTCTTCAAAAATATCACGTTCTATTTTTTCTTCATATAATTCATATAACATATAATAACTATTTATAACTCCTAAAGATAGCGCTGAAAAAATTAACGTTTCTATAATTAAATTTATTTTTATTGGATTCATTTAAAAAAAAAAATAAAATTAGTTAATTTCAAAAGGGTCAATTTCTTTTTCTGGGTTTTTAAAGGGATTTGCTCGCTTGGTTTTTCTTTACCTAACATAATTTCTCTAATCATTTTTTCTGGTATATCGCTTTTGTTATAAAAAAACAATCCTAATCCAATAACTACCCCAATTGATCCCAAACATAATGGTATGTAATTTTTGTTCGGAGTGTATCCGTTTGTTGGACATTGATGATACTCGAGTGTTGAATTAGTTTCTCTATCTTTTGTTATTTGAATCTCACCAGCTTGTTTTAATTCCATGTTTTCTTTTCTTAATTTTTCTTCTTCTTCTTTTCTTAATTTAGCTTTTATCTTTCTTGCTTCTACACCTTTCTTACCAGCGGCTACTCGTTTTGGATTTTTTTGTTGAGGGTTTTTAGATTCTTTTATTTCTTCTTTATTTTCTTCTTTTATTTCTTCTTTGTTTTTTTCTTGTTCAGAATTTTCACTCGTCATTTTTTATGTCATTATTTTCATCTTTTTTTATGTCATTATTTTCATCTTTTTTTTGGAAATCAATATGTCTTGCCGTTGTTAAAATCGCGGTGAAAGGTGCAAGACACATTCCATATCTATAGTACAGTTCACAACATACATTAGTTAAAGCATGATTTATGAAGGGATCTTCCCCTAAATCTTGCATTAAATTTGGTGGGGTAACAACGTTGAAATATTTTGATACACCCATAACATATAAGTTAATAAAAGAGTTTCCTAATGTCTTGGTCATACTGGCTCCTAATCTTGCTTCATATTTACAATATAATTTATGTATTTGTTCTGGTGTCATTGTATCAATTTCTGACAATTGTAATTCTTTACCCAGATATTGCTTACCAACCCCACCAGCAACAACTGCTGATAATCTTTCACGTTTTTTTTCTTGTTCGTCATCAAAATCTATATTATCATCTCTTAAAAATTCTTCAGTGCTCATTTTATATATTTTATTTTTAAGTTTAAAAAAACTAAATACAACATATCCAACTAATGATAATACTGCAGTGTTTGTTATAATTGTTAGTATTTCTAATAGCATTGCTTTTAGTGCTATTTTTTTGCTTTTTATTGCTATTTTTTTGCTTTATAATTTAATCATTTTTAATCATTTTTTAATCATTTCTTAATCATTTTTTAATCATTTCTTAATCATTTTTAATCATTTTTTAATAATTGATTAATAATTTCTTAATAATTTCTTAATCATTAGTTTTTTTCTAATTTGGAAATA
>MJUU01036669.1:20508-31242 GCA_002080025.1 Modiolus philippinarum | reverse complement strand
CTTGTAAAGTTTTGTTGAATTTGCTTCAGCGGTTTCAGAGCAGAAGAAAAAAAATGTGAATTTTCCCATAGGGTCCAACGTTAAACCTAAGTTCCGCGCTGGCGGCCATGTTTTTTATCCGATCGGAACGAAATGAGCAATCTTTGTAAAGGACCATCCATACATAATTCCTGTAAAGTTTGGTTGAATTTGCTTCAGTGGTTTCAGAGGGGAAGATGAAAATGTGAATTTTCCATAGGGCCAATGTTAAACTATGTTCCGTGCTGGCGGCCATGTTTTTTCATGGATTGGAACGAAATGAGCAATCTTTGTTTAGAACCTTTAGTTCATCATTCCTGTAAAGTTTGGTTGAATTTGCTTCAGCGGTTTCAGAGCAGAAGAAGAAAATGTGAATTTTCCCATAGGTTCCAATGTTAAACCTTAGTTCCGCGCTGGCAGCCATGTTTTTTATTGGATCGGAACGAAATGAGCAGGCTTTGTAAAGGACCTTCCATACATCATTCCTGTAAAGTTTGGTTGAATTTGCTTCAGTGGTTTCAGAGGAGAAGATGAAAATGTGAATTTCCCATAGGTCCAATGTTAAATTATGTTCCGTGCTGGTGGCCATGTTTTTTATCGAATCGGAACGAAATGAGCAATCTTTGTTGAGGACCTTTAGTACATCATTCCTGTAAATTTGGTTGCATTTGCTTCAGTGGTTTCAGAGGAGAAGAAGAAAATGTGAATTTTCCCATCGGGTCCAACGTTAAACCTAAGTTCCGCGCTGGCGGCCATGTTTTTTGTCAGATCTTAACGAAATTAGCAATCTTTGTAAAGGACATTCCATACATGGTTCCTGTAAAGTTTGGTTGAATTTGCTTCAGTGGTTTCAGAGGAGAAGATGAAAATGTGAAAAGTTATCGACGGACGACAGACGGACGACGGACGGACAACGGACAGACGACGGACGACGGACGCCAAGTGATGGCAATAGCTCACCCTGACCCTTTGGGTCAGGTGAGCTAAAAACGGGAGGGGCCACAAAATCTGAAACCCCTCAAAGCCTTTCTTTTGTTCCAAGGAATATTGTGATAAATTTCACAAGGATTGATCAACTGGAACTTAAGTTATTGACCAAAAACAAAAGTGTCTACAGACGACTACGACGCGGACAATGACGACGACAACAACGACGACAACGACAGCGCCATACCATTATACGACCTCAAATTTTTTTGCAGTCGCATAAAAATGGGTTATGTGGAAGACAAAGTGTGACAACACCAAAGGACAACAATGTGGATGATAGACAAAGTGTGACAACACCAAAGGACAACAATGTGGGATGAGTAAGACAAAGTGTGACAACACCAAAGGACAACAATGTGGGATGAGTAAGACAAAATGTGACAACACCAAAGGACAACAATGTGGGATGAGTAAGACAAAGTGTGACAACACAAAAGGTCAACAATGTGGGATAAGTAAGACACAGTGTGACAACACCAAAGGACAACAATGTGGGATGGTAAGACAAAGTGTGACAACACCAAAGGTCAACAATGTGGGATGAGTAAGACAAAGTGTGAAAACACCAAAGGACAACAATGTGGGATGAGTAAGACAAAGTGTGACAACACCAAAGGTCAACAATGTGTTATGAGTAAGACAAAATGTAAAAACACCAAAGGACAACAATGTGTTATGAGTAAGACAAAGTGTGACAACACCAAAGGACAACAATGTGGGATGAGAAAGACAAAATGTGACAACACCAATGGACAACAATGTGTTACGAGTATGACAAAGTGTGACAACACCAAAGGACAACAATGTGTTATGAGGAAGACAAAGTGTGACAAGACCAAAGACAACAATGTGTTATGAGGAAGACAAAGTGTGACAACACCAAAGGACAACAATGTGGGATGAGGAAGACAAAGTGTGACAACACCAAAGGACAACAATGTGGGATGAGTAAGACAAAGTGTGGGATGGGTAAGACAAAGTGTGACAACTCCAAAGGACAACAATGTGAATGATAGACAAAGTGTGACAACACCAAAGGACAACAATGTTGGATAAGAAAGACAAAGTGTGGCAACACCAAAGATCAACAATGTGTTATGAGGAAGACAAAGTGTCACAACACCAAAGGACAACAATGTGGGATGGGTAAGACAAAGTGTGACAACACCAAAGGACAACAATGTGGATGATAGACAAAGTGTGACAACACCAAAGGAGAACAATGTGGGATGAGGGAGACAAAGGGTGACAACACCAAAGGTCAACAATGTGGGATGAGTAAGACAAAGTGTGACAACACCAAAGGACAACAATGTGGGATGAGGAAGACAAAGTGTGACAACACCAAAGGTCAACAATGTGGGATGGGTAAGACAAAGTGTGACAACACCAAAGGAGAATAATGTATTATGAGTAAGACAAAGTGTGACAACACCAAAGGACAACAATGTGGGACGAGGAAGACAAAGTGTGACAACACCAAAGGACAACAATGTGGGATCAGGAAGACAAAGTGTGACAACACTAAAAGTCAACAATGTGGGATGGGTAAGACAAAGTGTGACAACACCAAAGGACAACAATGCGTTACGGGTAAGACAAAGTATGACAACTACAAAGGACAACAATTTTGGATGAGGAAGACAAAGTGTGACAACACCAAAGGACAACAATGTGGGATGAGGAAGACAAAGTGTGACAACACCAAAGGACAACAATGTGTTATGAGTAAGACACAGTGTGACAACACCAAAGGACACAATGTGGGATGAGGAAGACAAAGTGTGACAACACCAAAGGTCAACATTGTGGGATGAGTAAGACAAAGTGTGACAACACCAAAGATCAACAGTGTGGGATGAGTAAGACAAAGTGTGACAACACCAAAGGTCAACAGTGTGGGATGAGTAAGACAAAATGTGACAACACCAAAGGACAACAATGTGGGATGAGGAAGACGAAATGTGACAACACCAAAGGTCAAAAATGTGGGATGAGTAAGACAAAGTGTGACAACACCAAAGGACAAAAATGCGTTACGGGTAAGACAAAGTATGACAACTACAAAGGACAACAATTTTGGATGAGGAAGACAAAGTGTGACAACACCAAAGGACAACAATGTGGGATGAGGAAGACAAAGTGTGACAACACCAAAGGACAACAATGTGTTATGAGTAAGACACAGTGTGACAACACCAAAGGACACAATGTGGGATGAGGAAGACAAAGTGTGACAACACCAAAGGTCAACATTGTGGGATGAGTAAGACAAAGTGTGACAACACCAAAGATCAACAGTGTGGGATGAGTAAGACAAAGTGTGACAACACCAAAGGTCAACAGTGTGGGATGAGTAAGACAAAATGTGACAACACCAAAGGACAACAATGTGGGATGAGGAAGACGAAATGTGACAACACCAAAGGTCAACAATGTGGGATGAGTAAGACAAAGTGTGACAACACCAAAGGACAACAATGTGGGATGAGCAAGACAAAATGTGACTACACCAAAGGTCAACAGTGTTAGATGAGGAAGACAAAGAGTGACAACACCAAAGGTCAACAATGTGTTATGAGTGAGACAAAGTGTGACAACACCGAAAAAAACAACAATGTGTTATGAGGAATACAAAGTGTGACAACACCAAAAGAACAACAATGTGTGACAAGGAAGACAAAGCATGACAGGGAGGACAGGTGTGACCACACCAAAGGACAACAATGAGGAAGATAAAATAAATGTGACAATACCAAAGGATAACAATGCTGCTCAATGAGGATACAATGCATTGACTGCCTACAAAATATTTTGTTGCAATAGAAACATTTTTGAATACATCAATATTCAACAATTCTCCAATTAGCTTAATAGTTGTAAAATGGTTGTAAACTCAGATGAAATGTTGCATCTTTATGCATGCTATGTATATTGATGAATGGTATAACAGTAAACATGCAGTGTAATAATTATCTCCCCCTGTTTGTGTCTCTGTAATAGAGTACAATTCCATTATAATTCCATTTGTTCAAGGACAAACAGATTGAATCAGCAGCTGGGAGCCATGCTTTAACGTCAGATCCTAAAAAACAGTGTAGAATCATGACTGAAAGGAAATACTTTCTTTACTTTTTATTTTTTAAGCTTAAAATTCAACTTCAAACTAAATATTTTGTCAAGAAAAAACAAAACACATGCCATTTCTATGCCAAAATCTGATATTTATTTGACCTATCAATGGTTGCCAGGGATTTTACTTTGTTATTAATATTATCTTTTTCATTCTTGTTAACAGTTCCAACAAAAATAATTTGAACTGATAACCATATTTTTGTATGAATCAATCTTTATCCCCCACCTTATCTAAATAAGAGATTTAGAAAGACAATCAGTGCAATCTTAAAACAAATATATGCACAGCCATGAAATGAGCTAAAAAATCCTCCAAAGGTTCTGCACTGAATATCCACAAGTGCCGAACATGACAAGTTTAAATCCCTTCAAAACATTCGTTAGACAATTCTTTAGACATGTACTACTTCAGGTTATTATTCTGACAACAAAAGAATTAACATACAAACATTACTTTTTCAACATTTAATAAACCACACACAGTCAACAAAGATGACGTAACAGATGAATTAATTTGGATTTTAGGAAACCGATATAAACTTATTATTTAAGTGTAGTACATTTACTACTGAAACAGCATGCAATGTTTTTCTCTATAAAAAATTTATTTCAGTCAAACTAGCCAGTTATATTGGTCTTCAAAAGCTACATTTAAGAATTCAACAGTGATTACAAATTGGGAGAAACAGATTAACACATCAAGATTAATTTCAGTCAAGTCATTTAATTTTCAAAACAAGACTCTAAAAAATGGAAGAATGTGTCCATGGGACACGGATGCCCCCGCCTCCTTGCAATCAAAACCCTTAAATTATTAAAGGCATAACTATGTACAATATATATATCAAATAATTATAAAAAAGGATCTTTCTCCTGTGATAAATAGCCACTGGAACTGGGTTGGTTTTGATATAATGTGTAGTTCCAACAAATAATCTGAGAACCAGTCTTGTATGTAATACTAATCTATTTTTAGCAACTGTGACCTTGACCTTGGGGGTATCAACCCTAAAATCTATGGGATTATGTATTTTGTGATTGATAAGTAAGCAAGTGACAAAGTTTGGTTTTGATCAGATGTAGGATACTTAAGTTATCATCTGGAAACCAAATTTGTATTGAAATTTTAGTCTATTTTTAGCAACTGTGACCTTGACCTTGGGGGTGCCAACCTGGAAATCCAAAGGGTTCTGTCCTGGGTGATCAGCAAGCATGTGACCAAGTTTGGTTTTGATCCGATGTAGTATACTCAAGTTATCATCCGGAAACCAAAATTTTATTGAAATTTTAGTCTATTTTTAGCAACTGTGACCTTGACCTTGGGGGTACCAACCTGGTAATTGATAGGGGTCTGTCTTGGGTGATAAGTAAGCATGTGATCAAGTTTGGTTTTGATCCGATGCAGGATACTCAAGTTATCATCCAGAAACCAAAAAGATGGATGTACGGACGTAGGGACAGACGTACGGATCAGGGTAAACCTTAATGCCCACTACCGCCTAGCAGCTGGGGCATAAAAACAAGGACAAAACATAACAAGCATTAAATGTGTTTAGAGGAACTGGTATGACTTGCATTTGATTGATTGATTGAATTTGTTTAACGTCTACGCAGCAATATTTCAGCTAAATCAAGACGAGAACAAGTCAATAAATATTCACATTGGGGTATGGAAAGGGCCATGGGACAGCAAATTCTGACTGCCACTGGAAAAGGAGTCTCAAATAGAAGGGTGGGAAATTTAGCCGATCACCTACGGACCACTTAAAAAAGAGCTTGCTACAAGGGTTCTTTAATGTGCAGGAAGCATGACATTCATAGTTGCTAACTCACATGATTTTCGCGTGTAACCGGTTTACACGTGTAGATTTTGTCACACGGCGTGTACATGCTTCTCAGAACTTCACACGCCATTACACGCCTTTTCGTTGTTTACGTTTTTGGTTATTAGCGATATCGCGTTTTCATGATTCTCTTGACTTTTCTACACTCATTGTTAATGATTTTGGTTATTAGTGCTATCGATCCCCGTGATTCCCTGGACTTTTCATGACCGTACGGTAAATTGCAAACTTCAATTGGTTTTAAATCGTTTCAATAAATTTCTTGGTTGGGTACGACGACTAAAGACACGAGTGCAAAGAGAAAACGATATTTTTGTACCGGATCAGTGATACCAAAACAAAATTTGAGATTCCGAGTTTGATGAAAGAGAGTGATCGTGGAGTAGGGGGGCTTTGCATGTTTACACATTTATATTGGATAATTTACAGAAAGTGATATAGTTGGATTTTACAAAAACTAGGGCTCATTTTAAACCATTTATCTGTCAAAATGAGTCCTAGCCATTTTCCTCCTTGCCAGCTGAATGATGGGATCATTGAGGACAAGGGTGAGAACTTTGCTAACTTTTTGCCTTAATGTCCTGTAAATTCAACCAAACTTGTAATTGTTTTGAATAATACATAGTCAGGTAGTTCTAAAATCAGCAAAACAGGCAAATGTTGAATACAATGGGAATTTATATTGGTAATTTGTTTTTACATAATTTTGTACAATAATCCAAAAGTATGTCGCACGTTTTCACACGCTTTTTGGTATCTCATGTCATGATTTTTCATTGTCAAAGGTTGGCAACTATGATGACATTTCTTCAACACAAGAACTGAGCTTACATCCCATCAGAAAAATGTGTTGTGTTTTGATTCATCCCGCACAACACAGACATCCACAGTCTGTGCCTTTAGCCACTAGCCCTACGCCCGAGACTAGTAAAATCAGTCTCGGGCTAGGAGAAATTTGAAGTCACTAGCCCGGTGGGGTTAGTTAAAATTGTACCTTATTAACAAAGAATCTTCTATAAGGGCTAGTGAAATTGAGTTCGGGCTATTACAACACAGGGCCTTACTAGCCCCTTAGGGCTAGTGAACAAAAAAGTTTTTGGCACAGACTGCATCCAGTTTCGGAGGGGTTGTACCATGCAGCTTTGAATATTGGGTCCCATTTCTTTATCCCGGGGTTCCCTCGGGGTGACATGCATTTGAATAGATAAAATAAGTCCCAGAAGGATAAGTTTTAAAATATGCAAATAAAACATTCACACAGGATAGGTCTCACCTGTCCAATACATCACTTGAACCTCTGCATTGATCCACAGCAGTAGCCATTATATCAAAATCTAAGTCTAAATATGTGGAATACCTGCTTGCTAAAATCTTTGATTTGATTGTTAGTGCACAACCCCACTAAAAGTGATCTGCAGTGATGCTATGCATCTGTGTACTAAATATCGATGGGCTACCATAAGTGGTTGATATAACTTTAATAATAGTGAAAACCACAACCACTCTACCACCATACCTTAAACTTGCCTTTTTTCATTTTTGTTGAAGGCTCAGCATAAAGGAAAGTTTCATTGCATATCTGGCATTTTCTACTAACATAGGATAAACTTGGCAGTATTATCAAAAAATTGCAATAGACATACAAATTAAAAGCAACATTTCCTATTAGCCTGTTTTGCTACAGTTAATTTTCAATCATCATTTGCCATCAATCAAATACAGTTGAACTTTATAGCTTGAACTTCAAAAGCTCAAATACCATGGATATCCTGAACCAAATACCATGCATACCCTGAACAAAATACCATGCATATCCTGAGCAAAACACCATGCATATCCTGAACAAAATACCATGCATATCCTGAACCAAATACCATGCATATCCTGAACAAAATATCATGCATATCCTGAACCAACTAGATGTACTGTGGCCTGGAGGGCCACAAAATGATACCCCCCACTCCCCATTGGAGCAGAAGATCCCCATATAATTTGCCACAAAAAAGTTATAATTGCACAATTCCATTGTGTACTAAAAAATTTGTGAAATTTGCTCAAAATTTGCTCGAAAATTAAAGTTGTAAAAAAGGAAGTAGATGTCAAGCAATCTTGAAATCTCTACTGGCAGTAAAGGACATCCTTCTAAACTTGCATTCAAAATTTCAAGTTGCAGTGATGAGTAGTTACTGAGAAAACTGTTACAAAAAGTTTCAACGATTGACAAAAGATCTCGAAAATTAACTAAGTCCGTAAACAGAAAGTTGATGTCCGGCAATCCTGAAACCGCTACTTGGGGTATAGGACATCATTATAAACTTGCATACAAAATTTCAAGTTGCAGTGATGAGTAGTTACTGAGAAAAATGTTACAAAAAGTTTCAACGTTTGACAAAAGATCTCGAAAATTAACTAAGTCCGTAAACAGGAAGTTGATGTCCGGCAATCCTGAAAGCGCTACTTGCGATATAGGACATCATTATAAACTTGCATACAAAATTTCAAGTTGCAGTGATGAGTAGTTACTGAGAAAAATGTTACAAAAATTTTCAACGTTTGACAAAAGATCTAGAAAATTAACTAAGTCCGTAAAGAGGAAGTTGATGTCCAGCAATCCTGAAATCGCTACTTGCGGTATAGGACATCATTATTAGCTTGCATACAAAATTTCAAGTTGCAGTGATGAGTAGTTACTGAGAAAACTGTTACGAAAAATTGCTTGCTATCACAGACAGACAGACAGACGGACAGACAGACAGAGTGATACCTATATATCCCCTGAACTTCGTTCGTGGGGGGTATAAATACCATGCATTTCCTGAACAAAATACCATGCATATCCTGACCCAAATACCATGCATATCCTGAACAAAATACCATGCATATCCTGAACCAAATATCATGCATATCCTCAACAAAATATCATGCATATCCTGAAACAAATACCATGCATATCCTGAACAAAATAAATTGCAATTTCATTTCCACCAAAAACATAATGATTCAACATGACATTTAAATTGTTTAAATTTTTGTTTGTAAAGTCTATATTTTCTTTAAAAATTTCCTTGTACAATATATGGGTCCAGAAGTTTCAAAATTAAAGTAAATTCAAAGGTGTTATTACATACATTTTCCAGTTGTTTCTTTTTTAGAACCTTACTTGTAGTACATCCTTCTCTACATTAAAGATTGATCTACTTTGCAAATTTTCACTATAACACTGATTTTGCAAACTTCAGAACCACTTTAAGTTTTTATCCCCGCACTTTCGAAGAAAGTTCGGGGATAATGTTATACCCTCTGTCTGTCTGTCCGTCCGTCACACTTTTCTTGTGACTTAAATCCCTCCTACATTTTTGGATTTAGGGATTTTATTTTGCTGTAGAATTATTGCTTATAGTCTGTAAATGGGCAATAAGCTTTCAGATTTTTGATATTGGTCTTGGTGCAAACAAGAGGCCCCATGATGTCAATTCTTACACATGTGGCATGTGATACAAACTCCACCTACCTTTATGGATTTGTTGTATTGTTGTAGAATTGTTACCTATAGTCTGTAAATGCACAATAAGCTTTCGGACTTGGTGCAAACAAGAGGCCCCATGATGTAAATTTTAACAAAGACCAAAAGATGTGGATTTTGACACATGTGGCATGTGACGCAAACACCTCCTACATTTTGGGATTTAGGGATTAAATCTTTATGCAGAATTGTTGAATATAGTCTATAGATTTGCAATAAGCTTTTGGAATTTTGGTTCAGGTTTCAACTTTGGTAAATTTCCTAAAAATGTCAAAGACAAATATTTTTTTTTAATTTTGGCATATTATCTTATATTCTGTCAAGTGTTTGGTAAAAAACAAATTCTGAAAACTTAGGATTCTGAAGGTGGTTCCAATTTTTGTAAATTTCCTGAAAGTCTCAAAGACCACTTATTTTTTGGAATTCTACCTAGCAACCATACTTGAATTGTTTATTTAATCTAGGACAAACATTTTCATCAATTGGATTTCCAAATTTTTTTATTCCAATTTTGGTAAATTTCCTGAAAGTCTCAAAGACCACTTATTTTTTGGAATTCTACCTAGCAACCATACTTAAATTGTTTGTGTAGTTATGGACAAACATTTTCATCAATTGGATTTCAAAAATATTTGATTCCAATTTTGGTAAATTTACTGAAAGTCTCAAAGACCACAATTTTTTTGGAATTCTACATAGCAACCATACTTTAATTGGTCGTGAAGTTTATGGCAAACATTTTCAACAATTTGATTTCAAAAATATTTGATTCCAATCTTGGTAAATTTCCTGAAAGTCTCAAAGACCAGTTATTTTTTGGAATTCTACGTAGCAACCATATATCCTAAAATTCTTTTAGTAACATTGAGTAACGACTTTCAACAGTTTGATTTCAAAAACAAGTGATGACCCTAAAGGATGTCTCGCCTGTCCCTGCTGGACTCTAAATTGATGTAAAATCTAAGTGAACTAATCAGAAAAGTGAACATGCTCACTAGACCGCAAAATTGAGGTCAAGGACAAAAGTCACCTGACAGACTGAGACCAACCTACATACCAAATATTATCAACCTACCACTTCTAGTTATTGAGAAATGGACTTAAGCAGAAAAACTTAACATGGCCACTAGACCGTGAAATTGAGGTCAAGGACAAAAGTCACCTGCCAGACTGACATGTACTACCCAAGACCAACCTACATACCAAATATTATCAACCTACCAC
>MJUU01036669.1:0-13573 GCA_002080025.1 Modiolus philippinarum | reverse complement strand
CTTCTAGAGGCAAGGTTAAAGTTTTTTAAAAATTGCCCTAAGGGAAAGGTCAAGGTCAAAATGTCTACAAATATGGTACCACAAGAAAGCTCTCATTACAAGGAAGCCACATACTAAATATCAACATCCCATCTCTTAAGGTTTCCATTTCACAAGCAAGGTTAAAGTTTTTGCTGACAATGCCGACGCCAACACCGACACCTACGCCGGGGGTATGACAATAGCTCTCCGGACATTCGTCCAGGCGAGCTAAAAATCAAAAGCCATACACTGTCACTAATACATGGACTGATACAGGGTGCTGAAGTATTATATTATTCCTTTTAGGTACTTCCAGTAATCCTTTTATCAATTTTGTCAGTAATTTGGGCCATTTGTCAGTAGTCTCAAATTTTGAACATAAATTTTCAAATAGACCAGATTTCACACTTGTAATGCACCGAAATGTGACCTAAAAAGTATTGTAATAGCACATGACTAATTACTATTCAGAAAAAAAAATTGACAAATGATAAAATTCATGTGTTTGTTCTAATATTTTGACAAAAAGCAATATAACCTCATAGTCCTATCTCTACAATAATAGATTTGGTCCTGTGAAATCCATTCAATGTACAGACACTATTGATGGCAACTTGGGGTATTTATGTTTCACTTTGTAGACTACTATTATCTAAAGCTGCTTATTGGAGAGCCTTGAATATGTTATATATTCCAAGTGATGCATGGTGTTTAGACTCCCATTTTTGATGAGAGACAAACTTCACAAACTTGATCAATATTTCATATCATACAACTGCCTAACAGGTTAGTCTAGAAAGCCTTCCAAAGCTTTAACCATCCAAGTTATAATGTCTGTTTTTCAACAGACTGACCTAGGGAATGAATAATTTACACTACATTACAGGCAAAGTGTAGTTTAGGACAGTGAACACATAAACAAAGTCCATGATAAAGAACATGTAAAATCGCAGAAAGTGAACAACTCTGCAAAAGAGGGTTAATTCCATTAACAACTTAATGAAACTAAAACTTTGCTAGAGAAAATAAGATGCATTATTGCTCTTGTAAAACATATTTTCTAAAAAAAAAACAGTTTTTAACATGAAGGATTGTTAGATGATTCCAAATGTATTATACCTCTAACAATTAGGGACACTAAATCCCAATTCAGCAATGAGACTTTGCATCAGGATAAACTTAACCAGTTAATCAAAAATGTTTTATATGACAATACATGAAAACTCATCTCTTACACAAATTTAGACTGTTCTCGAATGGGTACCAAATCAAATTATTGATACTGTAAGTAGTAAGACTGTCACATACAGTGAAAGATCATATTTCCTTATGGGAGCAGAGATTTCCTCATATTGCACATTCATCTGTGTAAGATTCTATAATTCCAAGAATACAACATATCATGTTGAGGGCTTTTCCAGGAAAAAATGCACAGGGGGAAGAAAAGCAAGTCAAAATTTACAGTACCACCACCATAATTTTAATTCAGTTTCAAGTATAAGCAATAGGTATAATCAAGTTCAACACCCCAATCAAGGTAAAAATAAATAACTTGCGTTCCTGCCCCTCAGTACATTTTTTTCCAGAAAAGCCCTGAGAACATTCCCCCTATTATACAGTATATTTAATCTCAAAGATACAACAGATTATGTTGAGAACATTTCTCTCCAAAATACAACATATTATGTTAGAAACATTTATCCCTAGAATACAACATACTTCATTATTTTATGACATTTGTGCTATTTGATTGGTTCATTAGACTTCACATGATGTTCTGTAAATACGGTCGGTTTCAACCTGGTATTTCCAGAAATAGTATAATTATCAAAACAAGAATAATGTCATAAAATAATAAAACATAAATTATAACATGTCAAGTCTGGTCAGTACATGGATTAAAAGACCTAATTAGAGTTTATAAACCTCAGACTGGGTCCTCTATAAATATTCTCTACTCAGGTCTATAAATCTATGTACTTACTTCACTACCATGCTATATTTGTATAATGTAGGGAACATTTCTACATGGAAGACAAGTTTTCAAGCATGGCAGAGTTTAAACAGTGTCATGTTTACCATGTGATATATTAAGTTTAGGTACTTCTTGCTCAGTGTAAACAGATAGGTAAGACAGTGTTAGTCAACTGGACTTTGTTAAAGGATCCTTATTTACCTAGGCATAAAGTCTAGAATGCAGGAATATGTCATACAAATGAAAAATATACATAAATTGTTATAAGATTAATATGAATCTTTTATCCGCGTCATCTGCGGTTCATCGTCTTTGTTAACACAAGATTTCATAAGCTATGACATGTACAGAGACAACTACGTCATTAACAGGGTAGATAACTTAAGTATTGACTGAAAATTAATGATAGACACCAAATCTTTTTTTGCAACCTTTCATCAAAACATTTTCCTAAATTGAATAGAACTGTCATTCCTCAACAGTCAATGGTATGTTTTTCACATGCTAGTCAAAAATGTGTTGAATGTTTTAAATAATGGTATGAAATTAAAATGCAGTTTCTTCATGTGCCATTTTCTTTTCAAAATTAACTACAGCTGTTGCCAAAAGGCAACCAATTATACCCCAACTTGTTGAACCCTGAATCAATATGTTAAGTATGTGTGGACACAATACAGGTGCATCCATAATACAAATATAGACACTGAGTGGTATTATCCTCGAGAAATATCAGACTGAGTAGCCCACATGTTTCATCTGCATGCATACCACTACAGAGAAAAGCTTGACAAAAAAGGTTTATGTATCAGTACATGTCATAACTAAGTCCACATTTTGTCAAACAGGATTACACATCTGACAGGACTCAGTTGATTAGGTTCCTTACAACTAACCATATAAGGCTACATAAAAATTTTGAAATTTAACCCCTTTTGTGTAAAAACCCAGAATCCTAGAAAAATGGAATGGAAAATTCATGTTTTACTGTACATTTGGTAACTAATTGCACAACTCAAAGGACTCAAAATGAACATTCCTTACAACTAACCATATAGGCTACACACAAATTTTGTAATCAATCCCCCACGTAGAAGATGAGAAACATAGGTAATCAACGATTACAGAGTTTGCCTCGTTATGGCATATTGTCAAAGTAACAAAATTTTGCCTGGATGTTGACCTATCATAAGAGTTCCTTGCATGATCCTATCATGTAGAGTGACTGAGATCTGAACTTTTCCAAAAACTTGAATGTAAATCACTCATGCGTAAAATATATGTCATAGTGACCTACTCTTGCCTGCTAATGTACCATCAGGGATGCATGCCTATGAAAGGTTACATTTTCCTACCATGTACAGTGACTGAGATCTGAACTCGTCCAAAAACTTGAATGTAAATCAATCAAGCAGAAAATATAGGTCAACGTGACCTAATTTTGGCTGGATGCTGATCTATCATCAGAGATGGATGCATATGTAAGGTTACATGAACCTAAAATGTATAGTGATTGATATCTGAACTTGTCAGAAAACTTGGATGTAAATCAATGAGGCAGAAAATATAGGTTAAAGTGAACTAATTTTGCCTAGATGCTGATCTACCATCAGAGTTATATGCATATGCAAGGTAACATGATCTTACCATGTATATGGACTGAGATCTGAATTCGTCCGAAAATTTGAATGTAAATCAATCAAGCATAAAATATAGGTCAAAGTGACCTAATTTTGTCTTGATGATGACCTACAATCAGAGATGCATACAGGTGCAAGGTTACATGATCCTACTGAGATCTGAACCCGTCCAAAAACTTGAATGTAAATCAATTAAGCGTAAAATATAGGTCAGAGAGACCAAATTTTCTTGGTGGCTGTGAGATAGCCAAAGATGCACCTGCATGCAAAGTTTGATGACCCTTCCATGTATAGTTGCAGAGATATATGCCCAAATACGGATACAGACATAGAAGTAGACATAGACATAGACGTGGACAGGGACGCCTTAGGTACTCCAATAGTCCCCCTCAACTTCATTGAGGCTAACTAAAAATGCAACTAAAAAATAATGTTGCACTACATTTACTTTTCCAAGTCCAGGAAGTATACATCTGACAGGACTAAAAATAGAATGTTTCTTATGACTTACAATATAGCCGCTGAACACTAAGGTTGAAATAAATCCCAGCAGCTAAAGCCGAGAAAAATGTGACTGAAATAATTGTCTGATAAACAGATGCAAAAGGCCGACTGACTGACGAACAGACAGACAATGGGAATGCAGTACATTTTGTATACCCCACTTTCTTTCTATGGAGGGGGGGGGAGTATAATATTATTTCAGTATGTGGTAATTATTGTTTATTTCTGTAGTAAGTTCACCTTCTCATAGGCTGATGAATTGATAGACAAGGTGAATGCAGTATACCCCACTTTCAATATTATTTCAGTATAAGGAAATTATTGCTTAATTTTATAATAAGCTCACCTTCTCATATCTATTACAGTGGATCTTGCAAATGGCTGTCATATATATCTTCTTTACATGAAAAAAAAAACTTCTGAAATGGAAACTAAAATTTCTAATGAACTAAATTCGCATTTCGTTTGGTTTTATGTATTTTAACATTTTTTGAAATTATGGATTTCCTTTGTTGGGTTCTAGTGCTGCTGATGAGGAACAAATTTCCGAAATGGCCATACAGCTCATTAAAATTATTGCAGTTGGAGTAAACATGTGTGTTATGGTCTCATGTTCATTTACTCCATATCCTTTCATAAAATAAGATCAGAGAAATCATTCCTTCAACAGGCTACAAAGTGTATCCTGAAACAGGCCATAGATAAGGTTTAATGCAGTAAACCATATTGACAAATCATGACCTTACATCAAGTGAAAGTCTCTGCACTAAGCTGCTGCTGAATTATCAAGGGACACAACTGTGAAAAGATATATATATGTCTAGACCCCATATGTGCATTGGGGTTAGATGGTGTCAAAGTCGGAATCACTTTTTTAAATATTTGTCTTTCCTGTATTCCCAATGGATGCAATGATGAAACAAAATTCAGTATTAAACCACTTGTAGGTGGACATTACCTGGTTTCACTTTTTTTCTCATTGACTGCTCCTGACATGTGTTGCTTCAATGTTGCTTATCATTTTCGTCAAGAATACCGCTTAAGTGCACGCTAGGTGCCTTCTTGATCTCGCTTGAGGGGTAAATATTGTTAACCTCTGGTTGAAGACCCTCAGGCGACATCAAGATGTGACAGGATAAACTGGAGTTTTTCTATGTATCATGTGCATTTTTGTCACATGTACATTCACTCCATATCCTTTCATTGTCTTATCAGTTTTTGTGTATTGCATCTACATGTACGTGCCACATTAATCTGTGTAGCAAACCAAATCAAAATCGAGAAGACATTTAGTCAAATCCCACTTTCTGTGGGGTAAATATCGAGAAAACAAGAGAATGTGTCTGTAAGACATGGATACCCCCAATAGGCATTATTAGTAAATAAATGAACTTCAGACAATTTAACCCAAGTCCTTCAAATTGGGAAATGTAAAGTGCTTATAAAAATTATTATAATAATGAAACATTTCAAAAATATTATGCATAGTTGGTAAAACAGGATGAATGATAGTCACTGAAGCATGCCATGTAGGTGAAAAAATGAAATGAACATGGGCACCTAATTGTTGGGGCCTAGGAAATACGCATAAGGGTGACCATGAATTTCATGAGGCAATATTATGAAGATATCATGTATAACTGCTGAGCAGTGGACCTAAACACAAAAACTTAACCGAAGTCACTCAAGTGTGAAATGTACGTCATGGACATCTAATTCTTGGTGCTTTATGTAGTACTCATTAAGATGAATATTATAATGCCATATCATAAAGATATCAAGTATAGTTGATGAAAAATGGAACAAAATGCAAAATTTGACTGAAATGAAGTCATGGACACTTAATTTTTGGTGCTTTGGGTAGTACTCATAGAGGTGAATATTATGAGGCAATATTATAAAGTTATCTTGTATAGTTACTGAGAACTGTACCTAAATGCAAAATTTAACCAAAGTCACTCAAGTGTGATATGTAGGTCATGGCCGCCCAATTGTTAGTGCTTTGAGTAGTACTCATTAAGATGAATGTAATAATGCGTTATCATAATGGTATTATGTATAGTTAATGAGAAATGGACCTAAATGAAAAATTCAACCTAAGTCGCTCCAGAGTGAAATGTAGGTCATGGCCGCCCAATTGTTAGTGCTTTGAGTAGTAATCATTAAGATGAATGTAATGATGCAATATCATTATGGTATCATGTAAAGCTGATGAGAAATAGACCTAAACACAAAATTTAGCCAAAGTCACTCAAGTGTGAAATGTACCGGTAGGTCATGGACACCTAATTGTTAGTGCTTTGGGTACTACTCATTGAGGTGAATGTTATGATGAAATTTCATTATGGTATCATGTAAAGCTGATGAGAAATAGACCTAAACAGAAAATTTAGCCCAAGTCACTCAACCACGAAATGTAGGTGATGGACACCTTATTATTGGTGTATTGGGTAGTATGCATAAAGGTGAATGTTGTGATTCAAAATTATAAAGATATCACTTCAGTTTACTAAACTATGGACTTAAATGCAAAAATTAAAAGAGGGACGTACATACAGACATACAGACATACAGACCGACAAGGGTAAATCTATATACCCTTCAACTATCATGGCGGGGCATTAAAAGTAATGTCAATGCTTATGATATAAATAATTCTTGAGTGAAAGTATTGCTCGTTACAGTTTACTGGATATCTATTCCATATATAATAGAAACTGATAAATTATGTGTTGCAAAAGCTCAATCAATCATCAATTTTAATTACAGAGACCCTAAAGTGACTCAAAATGTTCCAATTGATACATAAATTCATGCTATAAAATGAATGCCATAGGTGGACAAGAACGCCAGCTACAATGAATCTGTACATTTGGCAGCATGTCATTCTCATCAACACATCTTACTTAAACTAATAAAATATTTTTGTTCAATTACAACGTGATCCATCCCAGCTGGCTACTGGTATTGTTTTTAGGATTGTTACATATTTTTGTTGATATTTATGTATGTTTTGGAATAGTTTGAACGTTTTTACTTTAAATATTTGAATACTTTTCAAATCTTCATCTGTCTGTGTTCATCATCTGCAACAAAAAACAATACATACACATTTAATTTAGATATAAGTAGGAATTCATTTATTACATAATGTCTACCCTCACTTTAGATTTATCTTCCTCCTTATTTCACACTTCATATACATTGATACATATGGATCCATCCTTTTATCAGTTATAATTTTGATATTAAATTTTAGTATCGGCTTATTATGCTTATTCTAACGTTACACCTTGGCTTAATTTGTTTTTAAACTGAAAGTTTGGTTCTCATTCACTTTCATTGTCTGATAAATAAATAAAGGGCTACGCCGAGCGCAGCATGATAAGACTGCAATATGTCGACCACTGAAATTTGAACAGTAAGTATGGACATACTAAACAGCTTGAAACAATAATTAGATGGACACAATACAGAGATTGACCCAGTAATTAGCTGGACACAAACTAGGGAAATTAAAAATTAGCCCTTATGACTCCTTATGATTCCTCTTTGACCCCTTACAGCTTGGAAACAGCTACATAAAATCCATTGACATATTGCTGAAAGCTTATATCAAGAGGAATCCAAAGAAAAAAATCCCACAAAAATCCGATGAAAAATAAAAATTTAGGTAATCTGCAAATTTGCAGTTTTGGTCCCTTTGAACCCCTATAGCTCGGAAACGGTAAGAGCTGCACCAAATCTGTTGACATACTCCAGAAAGCTTATATCAAGAGGAATCCAAAGAAAAAAATCCTGTTGAAATCCGATGAAAAAATTTTTTTAGGTAATCTGCAAATTTGCAGTTTTGGCCCCTTTGACCCCTTATAGCTCGGAAACGGTAAGAGCTACGCTAAATCCGTTGACATACAACTGAAAGCTTATAGCAAGAGGAATACAAAGGAAAAAAAAACATCAAAATCCGATGAAAAATAAAAATTTTAGGCAATCTGCAAATTTCCAATTTTGGCCCCGTTCGGCCCCTCATAGCTCGGAAAGGAAACAAGTTAACAAAAATCTAAAAAGAGCTGTCGCCGAATGGCAGCCAAATATACCCCCCACTCATTGAACCCTGAATCGATATGGTAAGTGCAAAATTAAGTTAGTGTGGACACAGTACAATTGTGGACACAATACAAGTATGGACACAATGATATAATCATATAATCTTCAAGAAAGAAATTTTCACAAGGGCTCATATGAAAATACTCTGTCTAAATCAGACAAATATAAAATTCCCCCCTTTTTCAGCCTATTTGATATTTTACACATCTACATATAGTGTTCTTCCTTTGTCTAAAGTTTCATCAAAATCCTTCAAGTGGATTAAGAGGAGTTGTGCGTACAAGGTAACCAATACATAGGGAATCAATGAAAACTCAAAGTCAAATTATCTCCCCTTCCTGGTTTCTGACAATAATTATATTCCTTCATGCACATCTCCATATAGTGTTCTTACTTTGTGTAAAGTTTCATTAAATTCCTTCAAGTGGTTTAAGAGGAGTTGCGCTTACAAGGTAACCCATACATGGGGAATCAACGAAAAGTCAAAGTTGGATTATCTCCCCTTCCTGGTTTCAGACAATAATTATATTCCTTCATGCACATCTCCATATAGTGTTCTTACTTTGTGTAACGTTTCATTAAATTCCTTCTAATGGTTTAAGAGGAGTTGCGCTTATGATGTAACCCATACACGGGGAATCAATGAAAAGTCAAAGTCCAATTATCTCCCCTTCCTGGTTTTGGACAATAATTATATTCCTTCATGCACATCTCCATAAAGTGTCCTTCCTTTGTGTAAAGTTTCATCAAAATCCTTCTTGTGGTTTAAGACGAGTTGCGCTTACGAGGTAACCCATATATAGGGAATCAAAGAAAAGTCAAAGTCGAATTATCTCCCCTTCCTGGTTTCGGACAACAATTATATTCCTTCATGCACATCTCCATATAGTGTCCTTCCTTTGTGTAAAGTTTCATCAAAATCCTTCAAGTGGTTCAAGAGGAGTTGCGCTTACGAGAAGTGTGGACAGACGGACAGACGGAGGGACAGATGGACGGACAGACAGACAGACAGGGTGATTCCTATATACCCCCCAAACTTTGTTTGTGGGGGGTATAATAATTGAGCGCTATATTAATTTTTTATAAGGAATCCATTGAAAAAAACAGCATCAAAATCAGACTAAAAATTTTTTTTTTTTAATTTGGGGGATTCCCTCTGCTAGAGCCCCATTTATCTCATTTACTTACTACTGACTGGAAATTTAATAAGGAGCACACTGAAAGAAACCCCATAAAAATTTGATAAATAAAAAATATTCTACAACCTAATATATGAGAGCACCAAATTTGGCCCTTTTTGCCCTTTTTTCAGAAACGGGAGGGGCTATACCAAAAGCAATCCCAGCCTTCCCTTTGTACCAAGGGACATTGTTTTAAATTTCATAAAGATTGGTCAACCAGAACTTAAGTTATCGCACGGAAACGAAGTGTCTACAGACGCCGATGCCACCGATGATGACGCCAACCATGACAACGCCAGTATCATACCAATATGTGACCTCAAAAATTTTTTTGCGGTCGTATAAAAATTAAGAGGTAACAATTTTTGCAGTTATCCTATTCTAAAAATGCTCACCACATACAGTGGAACTCCCAAAAATTAACCCTTCTAAAAAAACAGATCTCAAACCCACTACAAACAGAATGATATGTTTCGGTCTGGAATTTTTACCTATATAAATAAGTTCAAATGTTCTCTGAAAACTGGACCCTCCGATTCCGGCCAAATAGATCGGTCCCATATGTGTATTTTCTTCTCAAATTCAACCGTGAAAATCAGAATATTTTTTTCGCGGACAATAAAATCGACCAAATTTATTTAATTTGTCAAAAATCTTTTGCCATCTTCATTGATAATAACTGTTTTTAAACAGATTACTGACAATTATTAACTGAAATTTACAAAGCAGGGAAATATATTGATATAGTTTAGTCAGAGCCTAAAATGACCTTTATAGGTCATATGTCACACTTCCCATATTAGGAGTTGAGATTGAAAAGACCGAATTTCGGATACTTATTGTGCTTGTCTGAAGTTCTGGGTTTTTTAATTGAGCAACTTATATGTTCTTAGTGGGGTGATCTGGCCTCTGAAACATATCCTTTCTGAATATATTAACAATTACCGTATTCCTCGTATTAAGCGCACCCCCTTAATTTCATTTGAAATCCTTATATAATTAAGTGCCCCCTCAAAATTCCAACTAGAAACCGTAATTTCCATATTTATTTCGTACTTTTTCCGTCATTGATTTGGTTTTCGTTAATTGCGGATGCTTATGCGTCTACATTTCCGGTTGTAAACAATCGTGTTATCATGTTTTTCGTTTATTCTTGGTACAAACAACTGATCAGCATTATTTCTTATGTCTGTTTGTCAAAGAATTCAACAGTTGAAGCATATTTACATTGATTACAGTAAGAAAGATCGAAGAATTTCATTACAAGAGTTTGGTTTTGGAACCCGGTTTTTGTCCTACTTAATAAGAGCCCACCTTTTTCGAATTTTCTAAGCGCAGGGTTCTCATTAAGTTTTAGAGTAGGCGGAGGAAACTGAAAAGTAGGTGGCACTGATTTGAGGGCCAAAAGCCCGAACCGCTGGCCAACGGCCCACGAGGGGGTGAGTCCGAGAGGGGGGTTGCCCCCTTTCGTGTGTAGGGGGTACGGGGGTCCTCCCCCGGAAAATTTTTAAAAATGTACATTGCAGGAGGTGGCATCTGGGGCCTTTCTGGACACATTTTGATCTGGTTTATTTGTTCTCAATATGACATTTTTTTAGAAGTCCATTTTGCAAAAGAAAAAAAAATTTAAATTTTAGGAGTTGCACACAACCTATCCATCTAACTTGCTTGATTTTTTTGTATTTTGTGGTAAATAAAGATTTTTTCCAACAAATTGTTCTTAAAAGTGATCATAAAACCCACCTATCTATAGTATGAGGTAGACTCGAATTTCCGCGTCCGACCCGACATTGGTTTGCATACTACATTATCATTTTAGAAGTGATTTTCTTCGGGTTTATTATCCAGATAAAATCTCATCAGAGATGAACTTTATCATGATCGGCAGCAGTCAAATGCCATTATAGGCCCATGCTGTGTAAAAACCGGAAATGCAAACCATTTATTAATACTAGATTGATCGCAATTCCGGAATCGTTAGTGTTGGTGCTCCTTGTAAGAGGAGGATCATACGCAGACAAGACAAGACAAGATCATCACTACGTTTTTAAAAGGAATCGTAATCTAACAAATGTTTGAGTTCTTCACACATTTCCGTCTGAATTAACGTTCTTTATTCACTATGTTTTATAAAACAAACATTCTGCTACAGTACTGATTTTTCTTTTCATGATCATACTGATTTTTAAAAGTGAAGTAGCCGGCGCCATCGTGTCAGTAGACGGCGAAATCGCCGGTCGCCGGCACTTAATGAGAACCCTGTAAGCGCCCTGGGCGCTTAATACAAGGAATACTGTAATAAAGAAAATGTGTCCATGGAACACGGATGCCCCTGCTATACAGATATATCGGCAAACAGGAAGTAAATGAGTGAAGACAACAGATAGTAATCCCTTTGTGTATGCTCTGCTTACAGCAGGCAATACAAAAAGCCAATCAATTATACCTGAAAATTTCCAAGAAAGTCACATAATGAAGTTTCCAATGTACAAAAGACATGCAAATGTAATGAATGCTAAAAAAAGAATTGGGTGGAAATGAACATAATCAAAGCAATTCCAATTATGTAATAAATATGAAATGATATTTCTTATTAGTCTGTTAATTAGATGTTTAAATATTTTATCTTTATGTTGATAGTAAAATTTGTACTTAATTACAAGTACTAAAACCACAAAAAGCATTTAAATGGAAGTCTGTACTCATATACAAAGGACTAATATGTTTTAATTAGGAAACATGACATAAGAATGTGTATTACCTGTCAGACAATTGTGTATTACCTCAAATTGTGTATTGACTGTCAAAGAAAGATGACATAAATAGCATCATCATTTGTTTTCTTCTTTGGTTTAAATTAAGTAAATCAATCATAAAAAAATGAACAGGAAAAAAAAATCAGCAAATAATCTGCATGTCTCTGTCTTGTCATCGTACATATCTTATTATTCATGAAGTTGTAGACCAAAACAAATCTCCTTGTCTAGCTTTCACTGTAGTTTCATACAAGCCAAGATGATGATAATCAAAATAATTAGAGAGCCTTAAAGCAAGTTTTTGTCATTTGATATTCAATAAAGAGAATTGACATCTATTTTAATGTTTCTATGCTGAACCACTTTCTTTTCAAGTTTTGTTTGCTGTTTTGTCAATAAAACTGTAATTTCATCAAATTTAAAGTCCAATAAAGGGCTACACAGAGCACAGCATGATACGACCGCAGCATGTCGACCACTGAAATTTGAATAAGTGTAATTTAAAGCAAATGTGGACATAGAAAAAAGCTTGACACAGTGATTAGATGGACACAAAAAAGAAAAATGATACAGTAATTAGCTGGACACAAAATATTGAAAATAAAGCTTACAATGAGAATAATCAGAAGAAACAAGAGCCGTCGCCAAATGGCAGCCAGTTATACCCCCGCTCATTGAACCCAGTTATACCCCCGCTCATTGAACCCTGAATTAATATGGTAAGTGCAAAATTAAGAGTGTGGGGATTTAATGCAGGTGTGGACACAATACAACTGATTTGCAGAAAAAAAATAAGATGCAAAAAATGAAAGTAAAAAAGGCACAAAGTTGGTAAACAGGAAGTGGTGATCTGATATGGCTGAAAAGGGGAGGCACAGTAAAGGATGCCATACTGATGCACCAAACCAAATATTAAGTGGCTGTCATGTGTAGAGAAAAATGCAACAAAAAGTCACAATTTTGAAAATGAAATTAAAAATGTACAAAGTTGGTAAACAGGAAGTGGTTATTTGATATGTCAGAAAAGGAGAGGCACATTATAGGACCCCATACTGATGCACCATACCAAATATCAAGTGGCTGTCATGTGAAGTTGCTGAGAAAAATGCGACGAAAAAGTCACAAGTTTGAAAATGAAAGTAAACTAGAGGTACTGTGGTCCACTGGGCCACAAATGAATACCCCCGCATGCCCAATATAATAAGAAGTTTAAATAAAAGGCTGATCTTTAAAGTCAACTGCGTCTTTTAATGTTATTCAAAAAACTTAATTTAGGCTAAGTATCAACATACCAATGTATCGGTAAACAGGAAGTAGTAGCGCAACAAACCTGAAAATAGCTTACATCATCATGAAGCTCCAGACCAAATATGAAATCATTTCCACTTTTGG
>MJUU01036668.1:4427-17229 GCA_002080025.1 Modiolus philippinarum | reverse complement strand
TCTAAATATGTCAAATCTTTATTTTTCATCGGATTTCGATTGGATTTTTTTCTTTGGATTCCTCTTGATCTAAGCTTTCAGAGGTATGAAACAGATTTGGTGTGGCTCTTACCATTTCCGAGCTACATGGGGTCAAAGGGGCCGAAATTGCAATTTTTCTAAATATGTCATATCTTTATTTTTCATCAGATTTCGATGGAATTTTTTCTTTGAATTTCTATGGATGTAAAGTTTTAGTTGATAGTACATATTTTGCATAGCTCTTATGTTTTTTTCATCAGTAAGTGATCAGCTAATTACTGTATCAAGCTTCTTTTTGTGTCCATCTAATTATTTTGTCAAGCTCTTTACTGTGTCCACATTCACTTTAAACTACTTTTGTTGAAATTTCAGTGGTCGACATGCTGCGGTCGTATCATGCTGCGCTCGGCGTAGCCCTTTATTCTGGAATCAAATAGGGGAGCAGGGGTATATATTAGTGAGTTGTGCTCACAGTTTTTCTAGTTTCTATTGGTTTTCATTGTAGGAATGTGTGTGTCCTCAATCAAGCTGGAGACATGATAGATTCCTTCTCATTAAATGACATATATGGGAAAGATGCAGGATATGATACACAGTTATCTTTTACAGCACATGTAATGGGTGACAGACTAGTATACATTGACCCAGAAAAGAGGTAATATATTGTGGAGAACACTTTTAACTCAAATACACAAAATTAATGTGTATTCAATCTTGTCTACTGCTCCTATTTTCTTTTACTTCCTATTTATTATTTAAACACTGGTTACTTTAAGACACTCAAGTTGAATACAGTGCCTGTCTCAAACATTTCATTCAGTCTCAATTTAAGAAATATAAACTTTTAAGGTAGTACCTCCGGGTCTACAAAATATCAGATATATTTCATGACTTGTACACTATACTTGTTAGATCATCCAAAAATAAAATGAAAATTTTGGGTCACCAGCCATATAATCTTGAAATGTGTCATGTAAAAATCAGCTATTTTGGTTGAAATGATATGGAAAATTTATGAATTTTGACAAAATTTCAATTTATTTTAGTTGTATCAGATAGAATTTATTAATATTTTGTAAATTATTAGCAAATATACTTGCCTTTGATTGGCATGAAAAAATGGGGCCGTGGACCTTATTTTTTTTTAAAGTGACGAAAACTGATATTTTGCCATTATTTCTATACAAATTATCCCCTTTAAATAACAGGAGTTTGCTGAAAAAAGCACAATATTCTCCATGGTTACCCACTAGAAATTGCATATTTTATCAAATATTATCGATTATAAGATATCTAAAATCGACATTTCGACAACATTCCCATTGTGACTTTCTTTTTTGTCAGATAGGCAAGAATAATGGTTAGTTTAATTTTAAAACCCTGTACTACCTTTAACATCATCTTTTACTATAAGAATGGTTTTTGTTTTGATAGTCTATTATGCTACATGTGCATAGTTGTTCACACAACTTATTCTTCATACTAACCACCGACAAAATTTATGGGAAAAGGGAGCTGATTCACATGAAAAAGTATGTCAATCTATTTTGATGTCAAAAGGCCAATAAAGGAATATTCTGGCTTGAAAATCAAGTCAATTAGGCATCCGTCTTATGCGCCAATCCAATGCGCCTTGTATTAGTGTTGATCTACCTTAAGTATTCACGCACTATACAGTTCTAGATTGTTGGTATTAAACACACATCATCATTAGAAAAAGTTCTGATTCTGCCTACCTAATTTTAGACATATGAAATAGAATAAAAATATAATTTCCATCACATATTTACTGTAAACTGGGAAATTATCGCACCGTCTTTATTTTGTGGTAAATTGAAAGAATTTTAGTTCACGCGGTTTCGAATTCATGCTGCAAAATTGTTGACCATTGACTTCAATAATAGACAAGTATATTTGCGCCGTTTTATTTCACACTTCTTTTTCAAACGCAAAAATAACGAAAATAAAACTGCTGTGAAAATTTCCCAGTTACAGTAACTAGAAGCTTACTAATTACATTCCAGTATTTGGAACTGGATCAAGATGGACATTTTGCTGTCTGTTCTTTAAAAATTCATTTGAAATAACTTGTATTTTTATTACAGTACTTTTCCAATACCATTTGTAAATAAAAGAATTTTTCAAATCATTTATTTGTTACAGGCTTTGTGTCAGAGTAGCAGAAGAATATAACTTTATAAACAAGTTTCCAACAGTGAGCCAGGTTATTGTGATTGATGCTGACCTTTGCTTCTTAAAAGAAGATAAATTTCTCCATGTTTTTAATATTTCAACAAAAAATTGTCTTTCATTCAAAGTGACAAATTCTGTATGCAGGTAAAAATATAATCACAAAACTTATTTACAATTCTGTTATTTTGCAGAAAAAATTAGTTTTTATATGAAAACAACTACATGTATTTTTATATAAAAAAAGATATATTTTGAGAATTAGATGTATGATAACTTGAAATAACCTTGAAGTTCTTAGATATTTTTCAGTGTTTTGATTTGATTTGAACTGGAGAAACATATTTCTCTAATTTCTGTCCTGTTTTCACGTTTCTTGAACAGTTGGAGAAATACTGTTCTCTTCTCTAGAGAGAATGTTGTTCTCGACGGCAAGTGATAATCTGGATGAAATTCAATTAAGACGTCAAATATGTTTACCGTTTTCCGACTTTACCATTGTGAAGTCATGAAAAAAAGCGACCATGCCTGATGACGTCATGCTCAAAGAACACATTTCTTGCAGATCATCAGAAAAGGGAAGTCATGTTTCTGTCCAAAATCTCCTTGAAATCATTTGAGAAATAAAATCCACAACCGTATCTCGTGAGAAACGACATTTCTACACTCTCGATAGTAAAATTTTCAAATATTTCAAACGCTCGGCAAGCCTCGCAATTAAAAATTTGAAAATTTAACTATCTCTAGTGAAGAAATGTCGTTTCTCACTCGATGCGGGTGTGGATTCTATATATGTACTGGGGTAAGTTGTAGAAATGGCCATATGCAAAAACTAAATTTACAGTAACTCAAGGATGTATATTAGAAGGATAGGAAACTAGTACACAATCCATGTTGCAATTTAAAATATATAGCGAAGCGCTTGGTATGCATTCACTTTTGAGCTATCTTCTTAAAAAGTTGTTTATGGATATTAATAAAATTATACTTACCTGAAAGTTGAATGATTTTTACATCCATAGAGTAAATTTTGTTACATTACAGCATGTAATTTCTTCAATACACTTGTTTGAAATTTGTAATCAAAACATTTTCGTTGATTTTTTTTTCCCACTTCTGGTTTTCATCGGTAAAAATGCACCACAATTTTGAACTAAAGGCTTTAAAAGTAATGCACAGAATTTCATAAATTTAATATTTTCCCAAAGTTTAACATCTACTGTACTTGCAGAACAATTTTTGTGCCTGTCATTATTATATTTCCTTTGTTATAAGGCTGCAAAGAGAAGGTCATAAAGTGACAAAATCTCGCGCCTCTCGATATATTTCCAGATTATCACGAGATTCTTATCCTTCTAAATATACGAAGTTGGGGAGGGGATATAGCGTTTAAACCGTTCGTCCGTTCATCTGTTCGTTCGTTTGTCTGTTCGTCTGTTTGTCCGTTGGAACTTAAGACCATATATCTTTTGAATAACAAGTCGTAGATGGACAATGTTTTGTCCATGGATGCATCTTGAGGAGAACTTGAGGTTGATATATAGAATAGGTGGATTTGACCTACATTTCATGCATGAGTGACTTATGTTAAAAGTTTTTGTAAGAGTCCAGATCTGGGATATTACAACTTGTAGAGGAATAATATTTTATATGTAGATGCATCTTATAAAGTTAGGAAGCTCCAGATAAACATTAGTGACTTAAGTTAAAGTTTTTGTAAGAGTCTAGATCTGGGATATTGCAACATGTAGAGGAATAATATTTTGTATGTAGAGGTGTCTTGTAAAGTTAGGAAGCTCCAGATGAAAATTGAGGGCTTTTGACCTACATTTTATGCATGAGTGACTTAGGTTAAAGTTTGTGTTACATTTTGGATTTTAGATACTACAACTCGTAGAAGAATAATATTTTGTATGTAGATGCATCTTGTAAAGTTACAAAGCTCCAGATAAAAATAAGGTCACTTTGACCTACATTTCATGCATGAGTGACTTAGGATAAAGTTTGTGTTGTTTGTGTTACAGTCTGGATTTTAGATACTACAACTTGCAGAAGATTAATCTTTCATCAGTAGATGCATATATGCTTTAGGTATGAGGCTTCTGATTGAAATAAGGTTACAACATTTCTTGCATACCTGGCTCAGATTTAAGTAACAAGCCAGATCTTGAATAGTACAACTTCCTTGATTGCTTATATTACTAGACAAACATTCAATAAACGGGGGAGAGGATTAGCTGGTGTTTCCGACTGCCCCTTCTCTTGTTATTTATAGGTTTGCATGTTTTTCCCCAAATTGTTTTATGATTTTCATGAAATTCTGCATAGAGGTTTTTGGGACACACAAGGGGACAGGGCCCTTTCTGACTTTGTATTCTAGTTTCTGCCTTAGTATCAATAATGATTTCATTATATCGATTTCTTTTTTAAGAAAGGTAAAAATTGCATGATTTTCGCTAGCTTAGGAACAATTATATAAGTTACTGTGGTTATTAGATATACAACCTGCAACGAATTTGAGTAGGTAAATTTTTTTTACCTGGTCTAACCATCTGTCTGACAATAGATTTTTTTTGTCTGGATGTAATCTCACAACCTCATTAGAATGCCTTTTTATATGCTGCTTTGTTTTGTTTTTTGGGGTTTTTTTTCCATAGACTTATTTCACCTTGAAACAGACAGTATTTTTTTTCAGTGATTTATTTGACCTTGAAGCATACAGATTAATTGTACCACTAGATGTTGATGTATCAATCCTAGGAACTAAGGACATAAAATCAGCTGATGGGACTACAATTCACAAAATGACTGTTGCTATAAATACACTTCTGCTGATTGTAGAGGTACCCAGTCAAGCTAAAAGGTAGGTCATGACAAAATTTTTGTAAGTTACACTTTTGTTTCCACAAACACTTGACATTCTTGTAAACAATTTCCGATTTGTGAGGTTGTTGAATACACATTGCTAGCATCAAATTGATCATTTTCAGTACACTCAATTAGTGTACTTAAAAACTGCTCAACAATCCTACTTGAGGGGATTCGCTACTCAGTTTGAAAATGTAGATAGGATTTCAAATAAATGTAATTTTTTGTTAGAAAATTAAATAAGAAGTAATTAAGTGAAAAAAAATGATAGAATGATGATCTCATTTAAGAGACACAAGTGATTGAAAATTTTGTGGGAAATGGAACTCCTCTGATTTTTCATAGGATTAACATTAGCATGGTTTAACCATGAATGAATGTGACAGAATAAATAAAATTTAATGAAATTTTTACAAAATGCTCATAAAATTGTATAAAATGAAATTGTGGGAAAAATAAGAGGGTCGATGGGCAAAAAATTATGATGCTTTTAAATGAATAAAACCCGAGAATTCCGAGACTCTAACAGAAATACCAAAACATGAGGAGCAAACCTCCTTAACAGTTTCTGATTTATGGGATTGTTGAATATACATTGCTATCTTCAAATGTGCAAGACATTTTTAGTACACTCAATTGGTGATTTATCTTAAAAACTGCTCATCAAACTTGCTTAAGGTTGAAAGAAGCTTACTCCTTATATTGTTTATATCAAATGGATTTCTTTTGATTTTCCTTTTATTTAAAATCAGGACTATTTTTGTGCCAAAAAGGAAGTTTTATCAAGAATTTTATGAAACTTGTCGGGTGTCTAAATTGGACCTTTAGAAGACATCCATGAAATAAAAAATTGGGTCTCCATGTGCAAAATTCGTTAAGCCATTGAATTGGAGAAAACCAGAGGATTTCCCAAATCTGACACAAATTCAAAAATATGATGAGTGAGCCACCTTAATTATAACCCTTGCCAAGCCGACAGTAAGAAAAACACAACCAGAAATGTAAGCAAAACGTTAAGGGAAATCAAATCTGGGTGAAACCATGTGACGACTTCAATTCTTTGGTTATTTAACAACATGATCTGGTTACTACATCTCATTGAGTGACAAGTTGAAATATCTGGACACAAATTACAAAATCTGGTTACTTGATGCCTATGGTCGCACATAGTATGAACATTTAAAGGGATATTGAGTAAATGTATAAGGGACAAAATATCCCTGATTTACATCATGTACATGGCAAGGTCATTTATCATTGTTTAAAATGCAATTCGTGGGTTCAGATTTTGTACCCGGAAGTTTCCATATTAATAAGACTTACAGAACCATTGGGATTAAACAAAATAAGCAAAACTGAACACAAACAACAACAACAACAAAAAAACAGTTATTTCCCCTGAATTTGCATCATACATCATGTCTTCCTCCAAATAGTAATAACTTCAGTAAACTTTCTGGTTTTTTTTCTCTTGAATTTCAGTGAAGACTATGTAACCATAACAACAGCAGTACTTCTCCCTGGCTACCCAACTGACTTCTGCTTTGTCAGTGAAGCAGGTAAGTTTAAAGCTGTAATATTAGCATAATACATTGCCCTGATACGACTATGAAAGTTGCTTCAATATCTGAGGAACTTTATGTCTACTTAAGATAAGAGTGAATGAGACAAGACAAATCAAAGTAAAAAAAGAGAGCCCTAACTTTCACTGCATGGTAAATTAAGGAAGAACAAAAAAAATGTGGAAGATTTCATCAAACATTCTGCACATACCTGTCATGTGACCCCATTGAGGCTTTGAAAATGAAAAGTAAAATTTGCATATTTAAGGCAATACGATAATTAAGAAGCAATGAAAAGCTTAAATGTGACTATTAAACACATTGCATGAACAGATAACAAAATATACCATCAGACCCCTAATAACCTTTTTTTTTAGGATTTTACATTTTGGGACACATGATAAAACCCCCATAGAGATTTCCAAAAGATGACAGGTATGATTATGCATGAGTTCCAAATGAATTATGCATTAAGAGAAAATAAGACTGGAGTATCATACAAAAATATGGTAAAAATACATGTTCAGAACAACTTTCTCTCGAGAGAGAAGAAACGTATATTCTTTATTCAGGAAAACAGATCAGAAATTAGAGAAAATACTGTGAAAGTATTAATATTCATAGGTTTCCAATTTTTGTGGATTTCGTGGTTTGCTAAAACCACCAAATTAAGTTCCCAACAAAATGCATTTTCCCCAGAGTTTTAATGCATGTACAGTCAAACTTGCCTTAACGACCCACTGTATTAAACGACTTCCTGTCTTATCCGACAATTTAAGTCCTCCCAATGATATTTGCTATATATTTTAACTGTATTCAGCGACCACTCAAGTTACACGACTAACGACCGTCATTTTGTTCCCAAAATAGCCCCTGCACACTGTTTTCAACGACTTTGTTGACAAACAATGAATTATCAGATTAAAAGGAGCCGCTAATCCGGAAGTAGAACCGTTAAAGGAAGATAACAGCCTAAGGGAGATAATCCAAATTGATTTTCTGCTCATATTTTGCCTTCTCAGCTTGCAGTCAATACAAGTTTGTTGTTTTAACAGTATTAGTTAACATGAACTAAGGTTACCTGTCAATCAATTAGTTGAATAAACAATGGAATCTTTTATAATGTTATAGGAATAATTAAATAAAATAATCAATTAGTGGAATGAAGAAAGAAATCTTTTATAATTAATAGGTGTCATGAAATAGAAAAAAAATGTTTTACTTTAAATAAAAAAAAATCATATAAAGTTAACAAACATCTGATCTAGAAGTAACATGCTATTTTATATATTGGCAAACACATAGCTGGAAAAATAACAAGTATGAAAAACAAATTGACTCTGCAAAATTTTTTCTTTATATTAACTAAAATTGTTACCTTTCTTGAAAAAAAAAATGTACTTAAGTGCAAATTGTGATTGCTTTTTTATTTATTTAAAACTACTGATTCTGTTAATAACAAAAAAATGAAAAATTATGTTTGGTTACTGATTTAATAAATCCGCTTTATATCAAAATACGTATTATAGGAAAAACATAATACAGCTATGATATGGACACTATTTTGCCAACAATGCCAACAGACAAATTAGTGTTGATCAGAATCTCAACCCTGTATCAAGTGACCACCTGTCTTATGTGACCTTTTTTATGGTTCCCTTGGAAAGTCACATAAGACAGGTTTGACTGTAGTTAGAAACCACAAATTTACGTATTCATGAAATAGTGATTTTTATGAAAACCAGGAAAGTTGATGTCCACGAATAAAAGTACTTCCAAATGAAAAAGAAAACAAACAATGTAAAGGTATATCAGAGTCATATACAGAGTTATATACCCAGATTACAGCAAAACAATGTATCTGAATTATGTTGGTTCCCAACGGGGGGCAATACCAAAAGTGATGTACATGTACCGTATATCGGCATTTTTTCATGTATGTTTAATTTTCCTTTGTTTGCGGATGGCCATTTGTCGCGAATTTTAGCCTCCGTGGAAAATTCACTGCCCACTCAAATGCATTGGATAAAGCATTTAAACGCGAATTATAAACACAGTGAATATTTAACTGACCTGTTTTGCACCAAAATCGCGAATAAAACCCGACGTGAAAATAACCCGATATACGGTATTCTCTGATAATTGATTTTAAAAGCTTGCTGGAAACAAAAGCTTTGGTTGTATGATGTGTGTTCTTTTAACTTGCCTTCAACTAAAATCATTTGAAAGATAATTAAAGGAAATTGATACTTGAATATTGGTAAGAGTTGTTAAAAGAGACCATTTCCAACTGTTAATGCCCTGAATCAATATTAAGGTGGATTGACAAAAATCGATTGGCACTTACTGCAAAACAAGAGTTGGATGTGGAATTAATTTGATTTGCAAGCTGGAATATTCCTTTATTTGCCTTTTCATTGTGACATCATAATAAATTAACACACACTTTCCCACAAATTAGCTTTTCCTGTAAATATTGTGTATTTCATAAAGTATATAAAATATCCATTATAATCAAAAGGTAACATGTAGATTCATCAGCTCAACATATAGCCTCTGAAATATCAAAAAATGAAAAAAATATATCTGATATTTATTTCATATGAAAGCTATAAACAATAAGCATGTTCTCACAGTTCCCTTATATTATTTGTATAATATTGCTAAAAAATACTGAATTTTGCATGGTTTTCAAAGGTGATAGGTGACATACCACTTTTATTTTCTTTTTTGAACAAATGGGGCAAGAACTAAAAAATCTCTTAAAGTAAAAAAATTATGTCTGATATCTTTATTAGGCTTGATCTACCTTAAAATGGAATAAAAAGGATAACAGGAAACACCTACAATATTTTTTAAATATTTTTTGCATTTCTATTTTAGCTGGTTATGTAGTTACCTGGTCTCATACCCATACAAAGGACCAACTGTATCATAGAGAACATTTATTCCATCTATCACCAAAAGGAGAATTGTTAGGAGTGTTACCTTTCCTTGGGAGAAGTCCATTCTCCTTGTTCCCTGTTTACTTGTCTGGTGATGAGGACATACAGAAACAGTATCCAGGACATGGTACCAGGGGATGGCATGTTTATATGAGAGACGGGCAAGGAGGAATATTAGGGCTAAAACTAACTGATTATTAGTCAAATATTTTCTAGTTGATAGATTTATAATAAATTATTCAAGAACCATATGTTGCAAAATAATACTAGGCATTGAAAGTCATGTATTATTGACAAAAATAATCATGATTCAATTTTAACTCACCTGACTCAAAGGGTCAGGTGAGCTATTGCCATCACTTGGCGTCCGGTGTCCGTTGTCCGTCCGTCTTAAACTTTTTAAAAAAATCTTCACCTCTGAAACTGCTGAACTAATTTTAACCAAACTTGGCCTGAATCATGACCAGGGTATCCTGGTTAAAAAATAGTATCCGATGAGTTGGAGGACCAAACAACATTGCTGTTGTTACACATGTACTAAAAATAGCACATAGTGGTAAATTGCTGATCTGGGCAAATAACTCAAAAAACGTTACAGATGTCAAAAATCTGACTTGAAGTAAAATGTGATTAACAAGACAAGATCTACCTACTTTATAATTTTGAAGAAAATATGATGACCAACTTTTGTCTCGCTCGCAACAAAAGGTGCAGAAAGGGAGACATATGCGTACAAAGTAAAACAGCAACGGCTTAGACTTTCATGTTAAGTTTTTGTGATGAGATCATTTTCTCACAATCTATAAGTGGTAGGTCATTGATATTAGATCATTTTCTCACAATCTATAAGTGGTAGGTCATTAATATTAAGTATATAGGTTGGTCTTGAGTAGTACATGACAGTCTGCTATATGGCTTTTGTGTGTGACCTCAATTTCACGGTCCAATGAACTTGTTAAGTTTTTGTGCTTAGTTTTGTTTCTCAGTAACTATAAGTGGTAGGTCAATGATACATGGTATGTTGGTTGGTCTTAGGTAGTACATGACAGTCTGTCATATTGCTTTTGTCCTTGACCTTAATTTCACTGTTGAGTGAGGATGTTATGTTTTTGTGATTAGGTCATTTTCTCAGTAACTACATTATATAAGTGGTAGGTCAATGATACATGGTATGTAGGTTGGTCTTAGGTAGTACATGACAGTCTGACATATGGTTTTTGTCCTTGACCTCAATTTCGCTGTTTAGTGAGCATTTTATGTTTTTGTGATTAGATTATTTTTTCAGTAACTGTAAGTGGAAGGTCAATGATATTTGGTAAATATGTTGGTCTTGAGTAGTACATGACAGTCTGCTATATGGCTTTTGTCTGTGACCTCAATTTCATGGTCCATTGATTTTATGGTTAGTTTAGTTTCTCAGTAACTATAAGGGTAGGTCAATGATATATGGTATGTAGCTTGGTCTTTGATGGTACATGACAGTCTGACATATGGTTTTTGTCCTTGACCTCAATTTCACTGTTTAGTGAGCATGTTATGTTTTTGTGATTAGATTATTTTTTCAGTAACTGTAAGTGGAAGGTCAATGATATTTGGTAAATATGTTAGTCTTTGGTAGTTCATTACAGTCTGCTTTATGGCTTTTGTCTGTGGCCTCAATTTCATGGTCAAGTGATCATTTTAAGTTTCCCGGTATCTATTAATGTAAGGTCGATAATATTTGATATGTGGGTTTGTCTTAGATTGTACATGGCAGCCTGATATTTGGCTTGAGCCCTTGACCTCATTTTCAAGGTCTAGTGAACATGTTTGGTTTTCAGTGTCTATCATTGGTTAGTGACTGATATGTAGTTTATAGCTTGGTCTTTGGTGGTACATGATAGTCTGACATATCGCTTTAATCCTTGACATCAATTTCACGGTCTAGTGGAGCATGTTATGTTTTTGTGATTAGATGTCAGTCTGCTATATGGCTTTTGTCTGTGACCTCAATTTCATGTTATCTTTTTGTGATTAGATTATTTTTTCAGTAACTGTAAGTGGTAGGTCAATGATATTTGGTAAATAGGTTAGCCTTGGGTAGTTCATGACAGTCTGCTTTATGAGTTTTTTTTGTGACCTCAATTTCATGGTCCAGTGATCATGTTGAGTTTCCCGGTATCTATTAATGTCAATGATATTTGGTATGTTGGTTTGTCTTAGATAGTACATAGCTCCATGCAGTATAAAGACCCCTTCTATATTTCTCTAAAGAGAGCAGACGCACTGGGTGTCGTATAGAAGGCTAAATTTCCTGCCCCTACCCATTTCTCCCCTTTTCCAGTGGCAATCAAAAGTCGTTGCCTCGGTTGTCCCTTCCACCTTTATTTCTTTCTTCTTTTACTTACAATTTGTTTTGAATTGATTAACTTGTTCTCGTCCTGATATAGCTGAAATATTGCTCATTGGACGTTAAACTCTAACTAATCAATCAATCAATCATAGCAGCCTGCTTTTTGGCTTGAGCCCTTGACCTCATTTTCATGGTCTAGTGAACATGTTTGGTGTTCAGTGTATATCATAGGTCACTGATATTTGGCATTTTGGTTTTGGGTGATACATGACAGTCTGCTATATTGCTTTTTATGCCCCCATGAATCAAAGATTCAAGGGGCATAAAGTTTTTGGTCTGTCTGTCTGTTTGTTTGTCTGTTTGTCCACAAAAAACTTTAACATTGGGTATATCTTTTGAATGGTAAGTGATAGGGCTCTCATATTTTGCATGTGTATTCCTTGTGGCAAGACCTTTCAAATGATACCAAAATTTTGGACCTGGTGACCTTGACCTTGACATGTGATGGACTTTTTGAAAAAAATAATAAACTTAAACATTGGGTATATCTTTTGAATGGTAAGAGATATGGCTTTCATATTTTGCATGTGCATTCCATGTGGCAAGACCCTTTTAATTGGTATCAGAATAGTTGACCTTGTGACCTTGACCTTGGCCTGTGAACAACTGCATAAAAACTTTAACATTGAGCACATCTTTTGAATGGTAAGTGATAGGGCTCTCATATTTTGCATGTGTATTCCTTGTGGCAAGACCTTTCAAACGATATCAAAATTTTGAACCTGGTGACCTTGACCTTGACATGTGATGGACTTTTTGAAAAAAAATAATAAACTTTAACATTGGGTATATCTTTTGAATGGTAAGTGATATGGCTTTCATAT
>MJUU01036666.1:6780-18271 GCA_002080025.1 Modiolus philippinarum | reverse complement strand
ACTGCAGACAACAAATACAGACAAGTAATTACTACAGACAACAAGTAACTACTGCAGACAACAAATGCAGACGAGTAATTACTGCAGACAACAAATGCAGACAAGTAATTTCTACAGACAACAAGTAATTACTGCAGACAACAAATGTAGGAAACATTGAAGTCATTACTTCAGAATCAAAAAAGTAATTACAGGAATGAATGAAAAAATTAAAAGTTAGAATTAATTATAGGTCTTTTATAAAGTCTATTTTATTGATAAAACTGAGGAACCAGAAGACTTATTTTAGTACCAGTCCATCTAAGAAACAGGCAAAGTGCATTGGTGCAGTGGCACATATTGAGGGAAAAAAGCAAACTTTTTATGTTTGATTTTAATCAAACTAACCAAGAAAACATCATTTTTATAGATAAAAGTTGTGTTATTTTGCCTTTTTGAGTTATTCCCTCCAAAATTTACATTGTACAGTGAAAAGTACGGGAAAATTTTCCCGCCATTTCTCTTTCTATATAACCAGTCAAAAATTATCTCGAGACCTAATGTTTGAATGTAAAAACTTTATTGGTGTGTTTTTATGTTGAAATGAATACATCTAAGCCATAAAATACAGAATCTTAATTTTTTATTTGCCGCTCACTGCCTGACTCTTAGCTGGAATACTACTTAAATCCCATTTTATAACTCTGTATACACACTATGTCATGTTGGTCCTCTATATAATGTGATTTCCTGTGCCGGGTACTGTTATTTCGCTTTTCGTGCATTGGGTGATTTTCATCGGTATATAAATATAAGGTTTAAGAAAGTTTACGGAATTGATTAGCTCTAAACAAGTAAATAAACTACTTCTACGTACATTTCACAACAAATTTATGTAAAATTAAGAAGCAAATATGTTTGTGTAAAATGATATTTCATATCAATTGCATCATTGAAAATCAAGGGTAAACTGAAATGTGTAAATGTTTCCCACCCGAAAACACATCAAATAGTTATGATGGTTCAAACAATGAATGAAACCCTTTATAAAATTCATTTATCTATATTAATGCATCATTTTATATTCATATCAATGTGTTTTTTCATAGATTTGAAACGATTTGTTGAGTCGGGTAATTTTTTAATGGTACCGTGATTTTGCGTGGTAAATATACAAGTGGTACTGTTATTTTCTGTGTTTTGTACTGTGATTTCATGTACATGCTTTGTGTCTTTGTCATACTGATTTGTTTATTGTAAAAGATATCGTTATCTTTTGATATTTTGTACACCTGTCAGGGTTATCGAACACATCACCTATTAAGTTTCAAAAGAATTCAAATCTAAATCACAACACTTTTCAAGGTATCAAACCATCAACTCAGCTTGGAACATATATGGTATATATCAAACCACCAACTAAACCAGTCAGAGCTTGGAATATACTGCAAATAGAGCTTTTGATTTTAAGATTGACTTTGTGTTCTTGCACCTTTAAATTTGATGAATGATACACCAATTCAAACATTGATATCATAGGATTATTTTAAGACTAAGGTTAATTGACGGAGGGGATTTCTCATTTACTACTTAATTGCTTTTTCTGACGTCGTGGTGGCTTTCTCGGACACACGGGGAATCTCGTAGAAAGCCGAATGAACGACATATATGGTCTTGGGAATGTTTAACTTAAGATTAATTGTCCAGGGAGCTTTAAAAATTCCAAATTTTAGTTCAAAAGGTAAAGAGATGAATTCTGAAGCGTATTATGATCTATTCTGAAATGCTGAGATACGTTAGTTAAGAAACAATTTATTTAAGGTCAAGAATATGTGGATTGGACCACGGCTAATAGACAATTCACCTATACTGAATATAAAAATGTCATTTCATGAATTATTTCGGTTCTAATTTGGCACTTCATTTAGAAATCTAAATATGTCGATTTTTAAACCTAATTTGGCTGTTCCGTTGACTTCCCGACGTGGCGCAAGCAGCAGCAAAAACACATTTTTTTTTTTCAGGTGTACACCGATTCAGACTATATTTAGTATTATTTACTTCATCTTAGTTTTATGTTATTTAAATGTTTAAGAGAGCGGGTGGTATTTCAGTATGCAACCCATCTTTGAGGCGTATCACTAGATGAAACCCAAATTTGTGGTATCCACACAGCTGTACAATGGGATTATTTTATGCATGCAACACAAAGCAATTATTCAGTATAACATAACACATATTGCATGTTGTTTAAGTGGCATATTATATAACCAAACTTGGCTATGGAAAGAATATCCTCCTTGACAACGTCTCGGTGACATTCGTTCTTCATGTGGTAATCTAACCTCATATGTGTATACTATTAATAAATACATCGAAGATGAAGAACAACAATGCGAGCGTTGTTCCATTTGCTTAATCTTTCCATGTATTTATAGGGATTTTGTCCCAAGTACATTTAATCCATATGGTGAATGATAGGATATGGAGTAAATACACATGAGACAAAGTCTCTACAAATACATGGGAAAAACAAGCAAAGGAACAACGCTTTTATTGTTCTTCATCTTGAAGTCACCATGAGGCCGTCAACAATGAGCTTTGCTCATACCTCATAGTAAGTTCAAGACGGCCCCTAGCACCGGTTTGATCGGAATTCTTTGCTTATTGTCGAGCAAAGCTACATCCATGTCTTTCTTGGTCATGGGTGCTGGATTGTTAACCAACATTAATTAAACTGGCAAAGTGCTCTAACAATCACTGTCATCCTTTACCCGACAAAAGCACTAGTGTCTTAAGCTAGTGGACGATTACAACATATAGACAAACACAGGGCACTCATCAAGTCGAATTTAATAAAACTTGGCGTTAAAAATAGTGAGATGTGGGCACTTTTAACAGGTGGTCAGAATTACATTTCGAAATTACAAAAATAAATTCCAAAATTTGAAAGTATGTGTGGTATATCCATATGAGGAATTCTCTCACGCACAGGTACACCATAACTGAAATATATAGAGAGCAAACATCCCTTTATTTGTTCATAAAATATTTCCCTTTTCAGTGTAATAACCTTAGTTGTTTGAACCTTAGTTCATTTGATTTATGGTTATCAGATGCTTCGTTGTATCACAATTATTGAAAAAGTGGTCATTATCATAAACTAGAAAACACGAGGGGACTTTATAATCATAAGTGGATGATATAAATCGGATAATGGTTTTTATGAAATAAAAACGATATGCTAGGCTATGTAATAGCCTTGGATAGAAAATTGCGTGTTTGATTGGCAAGGGTGTGGTGGCTCATGATGTTCTTGACTTCGAAACATAAACCTTTTACAACACACACAAATGAACACCGGTAGCTCTTTATTCTTCCACAAAAAACGCAATTCTATCTCTTTCCACCTTTCGTTCTCCTTTGCCTAAGTATCTCCACAAACTACAATCACGCTTTGTTTAACACAATCGAAAAGTATAGCATTTGTATATTATTGGTTATTGCACAATACCTCATCTTTATTTATTATCTTCTGGTTTTAAATTTATACATTACTGTTCTTATTCTTTTTATCATTTCTATATTTATAAATCTAGCTAAGCGATTATTGCAATACCAATCCCATCATCCTCTACAAACCTGTTCCCAGTACCACCCATAGTAAATGTTTATAATACTTTTCAACTTCCACAAGGAAACAGAAAAATTAAACCCCGCCCCGTTTTATCAGAACGAAACTGGACGCCATTTTGATTTTCGAGAATCTGAAATTCCTATTGGTCAATAGTCTTCTGCGCATGCGTTCTCCTCACTGCGCAAGCGTACTCCTCACTTTCCCCCAAGAACTATCTATATAGCTAGGCTATTCCATAGCCTAGCTAATTAAAGACTGCCCGCGGGAGAGTGGTATTGACTGCGATGTTGATAATGACCGAGCCAAAGGCGAAGTCATTATCTGCATCGAAGTCAATACAAGTACCACTTCCAAAGGGCAGTCTAAATTTTACGACAATGATCACTTTATCATTAACTATTATTTTTATTTCATTGAGGGAACCATATGTTGAAAAAATGGATTCGTATACTTCCAAAAGAGGAAACCAGGAGCATTGTATGTAGGCCTGGATACCAGAACTTTTAACCACCCGGTTATCATGTTAGGATCTGATAACGACCAGATTTCTGATCCGATTTCGTTGATGGTATTGACTAATAGAATATTACTGTAGAATACAAAATGACACGTGACCGTCTTTTATCCAATCGGAGGGTAGAGTTTTTCACTGATATGAAATAAAACATGGATTCTGGTCCATGTATGTTAAAGAGAAAATTGATTTAATAAGTAATAGCATATCGATCAGATACACAGGAAATAACAGTACCATAGTCATTGTTGTAACCAGAAATCACAGTACCTTATCAAATATAGCACATGAAATCACAGTACCACTGTATAATGAAATACACACAAGATATAAATTAGAGCATTTACCGATATTTCAAATGGGTCTAAGGCAACATAAATTAGATTAATGTATGGGTTTCTGTAGTCAGTGTGAGTTAATAATGTGTCGTTTGAATGTTTAGATAAAATGTTGCAAACTCTTCGGTTCTTCCATATTTTGTGCTTTATTCCTTCATTGTATCATTACAAATTCTTTTGTTGTATCGTAGACATATCAGTGAATGATCTGCTAGCCATTCAGTTACTTAATGTCATTTAAATTTAAGTAGCTTGTAAAAAACTAACCAGGATTGTTTGGATGTCTTGTCCCTCGTTTTTAACCTCTGCACATAATGTGAAATAACAGTACCCGGCACAGGAAATCACATTTCATAGAGGACCAACATGACATAGTGTGATATTACGAGGATGTATCAAGCTTTTTCGAGTGGTCTACAGACTACATAAATAGTGCAGTTGGTAGTGCAACAGACATACCAGGAGATTGGCTTCTCGTGGAAGGACCGACCAAAATGTACTTCATTTGAGTTATTGTTTGGCGTGTAAATATACTATGAATATAATATAATTCATTTTGGACCACAGAGACCACTTGTTGGGAATAACACCAACTTTTTTCCAAAGAAATTCCAGATTTTTTCCCCATTTCTCTTTATGAAATGGTTCTTATTCATGTTTTATCACTTTCTTTTCTCATATATTCATACATGTATCTCCCTCCATTCCTTAACAGAACTGCTAAAATTGGGGTTTCTGATTTTAAGAAAGAGAAATGCAACCTCACAAAAAATTTGAAAAAAAAACATTAATGGATAAATATGAAAATCTATTTTTTGATAAATTGAAATCTTTAACTATTAACAATAAGCTCTATCTTTACAGCAAACTTAAGACAAACTACATTATAGAACCTTATATTGAAAATTCAAATTTTGAAAACAGAAAATTAATTGTCAAAATGAGAATAAGTGACCATATATTAGATAGAAATAGAAAGAGGTAGATATAATAAAATAAACAGAGAACAGCACTTTTGTAAACAATGCAACAAAAATTTAATTGAAGATGAGGAGCATTTCTTTTTCCATTGTCAAAAGAATGAATCATTAAGAAAATAAGATTTTTTTTATCAAAATAAAAAATATTAATCTACAATTGATGGTAAAAAATATAAGGAGATTTTTGGAAAATATTTTGTCGTCTGGTTGTCTTATGCACCTTGCTGAAAATTTTCATTCAAAAGTCACTAGCACTGAGGAGAGTGGACTCGACATAGATGCAAAATTTTTATTGTTCTAAACGTATATATGTTTTATTGTTAAATTGTTTGTGTTTTGTATATGTATGCTGTCAACCCGCAAGGGTAAATAAAGCATTAATAAACTTAATTAATTATAATAAGGACCCCCGTCCCCCTTTTCGGATGTAGCTTTCTCTCCAGTTATCAAGAAGCGGTAGATAAATCTTATTTTTCAATTAATATTCCTCGATGAAGTAAGTAAAGTTTGCTATTATATCTAAAGCAGGTGAATAAAACATTTTTATTGTCAATGGAATGGTAAGGTGACTAAAATGTTTGTCCTGTTCTATGAGAAAACGTATTTAATATAGTTAAATAAATTCTTCTATCAAAATTGAATTATTTATAATTATGACAAGTAGGATTAGAATAGTTTTTTTTTCAGTTACGCCAGGATTACATTATTAATTAACGAAATCGCCCAAGCCCCCCGCCCCTTGAAATTCAAATGGTCGTCCCCTAAGTAAGGTTAAGGCCAGTAAATAGCTGAATTTTTACAGATCTTAATGAATTTACGACTGACATAAGTATCAAAACTATACACTTACCTTAAGTTTCGTCTTCAAATCATACAAATACACACGTAGTTGTTTATAGCCAACCTTTAAATTAATCTTGTATTAACCTCGTATATCTATGTTTTATTTAAACACTTTTACCAACATTGGAAATTTAACAATAGGAATGAAATATACTTTTAATATTGCTATTAGTTAAACATATATGTAAATAATATTATACAATGGCTATATCTTCCATCCTTCCGGGCGATGAACACAAGTTTACAGCATTTAACTGGAAGTTGTATAAAAGGGAAGAACAACTTTCAGTTAAATGTTGAGTTTCTGTTAATAAATTGGAAATACTGAATATTTTAAGACAGGATATGGAGTAAATGAACATGAGACCATAACACACATGTTAACTCCAACTGCAATAATTCAAATGAGCTGTATGGGCTTAACACTGCCTTTAAAACCATGGCCAAATTTATTGTAAATCTTGAAATTAAAAGGTGTATAATAAACGATGAAAGGACATAGAGTAAATGTACACGAGACAAAGTCTCTACAAGTACATGGTAGAACCAAGCAAAGGAACAACGCTTTTAGTGTTGTTCTTCATATTGAAGTCTCCATGAGGTCTTCAACAATGAACTGTGCACATACTTCATAGCAAGTTCCAGACGGCCCCCTAAGGCACGGACCATTTGATTTTCAGGGGGGGGGCTGGGATTTTCACCAGAGCCGGAAAATTTTTTTCGCCCGCTTCGCGGCCCAGATTATTTTTTCCCCATATACACAATGCTAGAAAATTTTGTTGAGCCGGGCTTTTTTCTTCTAATGATCAGGATCAGGGCCAGATTATTTTTTTCAACCCAGATGCTGGCCAGAGAATTTTTTTTTGGCAAAAGTCAGGGCCAGAAATTTTTTTCTAATAAATACCCCCCCCCCTGAAAATCAAATGGTCCGTGCTTAACGGAAGTGGAATTCATTGCTAGATGTCAACAGTCCATGGTCTTTTACTCATGGATGCAGGGCCGTCAACAAACATAGATTATAACTGGTAAAGTGTTCTTACAGCCTCTGTTTTCTGTTGCCCAACAAAAAGACTGAAAGAAAATAACATTAAGAACCACAGTGCACTGGAATGGCTTTATAAAGCTCTACTAACAGGTCGTCAGAATATTTGGAAATTACAAAAAATAAAATGCCAAATTTTGAAAATATGATAGTGTATCCATGTTTATAATTCTCTCAAGAAGAGGTACGCCATTACTGAAATATGCAGAGAGCATCTGTATGTCTTTTTACCATATCTATTAATTAAAGGACTTGTACTGTATGGTCGATGTCTATTAATGAATAAAGTATTGTCAATAACTATTATAAAAACAATACATGGATTTTAATGGCCAAATTGCTGAAAACACTGACATTAGTTATAAAAACTGGACAATTATGTTCTTTTTTGCATACATTTTTATAGTATTAATAAATGGGTATTTCCATAACGGTCCTGTTATGTGTTCGAGGTCTGTAATAATGAGGATAGCTGTAATGGCACGAGGCAACGCCGAGGCCCATTACAGCATCCGAGGGCCATTATTACAGACCGAGGACACATAACAGGGCCATTATGAAAATACCCATTTCTCAAAAACTTTTATTAACCAAATTGATGATCTTATTTAGATTGAAAAGTGAATGTATATGTATATAAAACAATTTTCTAGAAATTCATTTTTTTTCATGAAAAGTCGTTTGTGGGATCACATATTGGAGACACAAAAGTTGCTATATAAGATTTTGCCCTGCTTAAGTACAAAAAACTTATTTTAAAGAATCAAGCAATGATGTTTATCTTCGAATCCCTTGTGATGAGATGAGTAAAATGAGAGGTCAGAAGTAGGGTCAAATATCTGAAACAAAAAGTTTCTCCATCAGCTGTATAAGAATTTACCCCCCCCCCCCNTAAACAACAAAAAACTTTTTTTGAAAAAATCTAGAAAAAAATATTTATTTTATTCCATGTGATGAGATGATTAAAATGAGTGGTCACAAGTAGGGTCAAATATTTGAAACAAAAAAAAAATTATTCTCCATAGAGAAGGATTGGGGTTTACCGCTAAAGTACAAAAAAAATATATATATATATATATATATTTTTTAGAAAATCAAGAAAAGATGTATATTTTCGGATCCCTGATGATCAGATTATTAAACTGAGTGGTCACAAATAGGGTCAAATATTTGAAAAAAAATTATTCTCCATACAGCTTGATTAGGGTTTACCACATGGGTTTACCGCTGAAGTACAAAAAAAATATAGTGTATTTCATGAACATAAAACTACATCGGGTAAAATTGATAAAAAGTAAATAGTGGTATGAACTGAAAGCAGTTTGTTTAAATCTCATGATAAACTTCTGTGTCACGTGATCAATAATGGCCCTGTAATAATGCCCTGTTTTATGGCTGTAATGGCCCTGCTGTGGATCTTGTAATAACAAGCTGTGAAAATTTCTCCCTGATAATAAATAGGCATTTTCTATCATATTGTATTTAGTTGGTTAATAACATATTATATTTGGCCTTAATGTGATATAAAAACATATTTGTCATATAATCATAAAAACTATATCAGTTTCTAGAATGTCAAAAATAATTCCCTTTTCATTGATACAATTTTATATTGCTGTAAACTGATAACGACGGACATACGACCAATTGAAACGTTTGTAATAAGGAAATAAAACTTATAAAGTTAGTTTTTCATATTTCAAACTAATTAAATTTTCACATTTTAACAAACCATTTTCTTGTATTTTTGGGAACAATTTTGAGATGATTCTCTACATTCAGCAATATAAATGAAAATATTATTACTACAACTTCATTATTTTTATGTTATTTAAGATAGATTTCCATTTGCTTATAGTGAAATGCCGAAAAAATCTTAAAAACTAAAAACCCGAAAATATCCATTTTGTCTGTATATTTTATAAATTATTGCTATCAAGACCCTAAGCTTTGTTTTATTTGCACTCTGTGGATCTGAGTGTGTGTATTTAATGGTTAAATTAGATCACATGTCATATTTAACACAGATTCGAATCTTTTGAAGCTAAATAAAACAAAAGAAACGCCCCTTTTTACGGTAGACCTATTTTGCATGTGGTGAGTCTTTAATTGCTTACTCCTGCTTAAAGCTTCGGCATCCTTAAATCTATAGCTCAACGACAAATCGGCGGAAATTTAAGAAAAGTGGAAATTCAGATTTTGTATACATTTTTGAGTAGAACGGTCAAATATAGCAAAAACAGACACTTGAATTCTACTGGGATGGTCTTCTATATGTCACGTAAAACATCTCATATAAAGTTTGAACATTCAGAAATTTGCCTAACTTTCAATTTCTATATTTTTGAACCCACAATAAGGTTGAAACAAATGTTTTAGACACAATTTGTAGCTGATATCCTCCTTTAGAAAATAATAAGATAAACATTCAGATTTTTTTGCTTTCATAACATCGAAATAGTGAAAATATTAAAAAATCATGAAAAATTCCATTTTTTTCAAAAACCTTTGAACAGAAGAATAAAAATCTAGGGATTGTGATGGTAATATCTTTCTTTTCTTTATCACAACTGATAAGAAATGTATAAAAGATACAACAAATTGCCAAATTTTTCATCTAAAAGAAATTAAAAACAAAAAAATTCCATTTTCACAATTTTTTGCAGGGGGTAAATTTTTTGTATCCCCAGACTATAAACAAGTCATAAATTTCTAATTCTTATATACTTTTAATTTGACACCTAATGTAACTTAATGTAGAAAATCATAGAACTTTAATGAAGAAAAGTGATTTAAAACGAAAATATAAGACAAAAGGCTCTCAAGAGCCTGTGTCACTCACCTACATAGAGAGAAGAATGGCAGTTCCAATAGGGTCCGGTTCCTGCTGAGGCCACCTTGGAGAAGTTTTTTTCCCATACAGTCCAATGTTAAAACCATCTTGGATGAGGTACAGACCTTTTGGATATCTTTTTTGGAGGGACCATCGAAGGATAATTGTGACTAAGTTTGGTTCTAATTGGACTAGTAGTTTCTGAAAAGAAGATATTTGAATGCATTTTCCTTAGAGTCCAATGTTTAAACTATGTTTCTTGCTGGCGGCCATTATGGATGAGGTACGGACCTGTCGGATACCTTTCTTAGAAAGGACCATCTAAAGACCATTGTGACCAAGTTTGGTTCTAATTGGAATGGTAGTTTCTGAGGAGAAGACCTTTGAAAGTATTTTCCCATATGGTCCAATGTTGAAACTATGTTCTGGGCTGGTGGCCATCTTGGATGAGGTACAGACCTGTACGATATCTTTTTGGGAGGGATCCACTTAGGACCATTGTGACTATTTTTGGTTCTAATTGGACTAGTAGTTTCAGAGAAGAAGATCTTTGAATGCATGTTCCATAGGGTCCAATGTTAAAACTATGTTCCACGGTGGCAGCAATCTTGGATTAGGTACAGACCTGTCGGATACCATTTTTAGAAGTGACCATCTAAGGACCATTGTGACTATGTTTACTTATAATTAGACCAGTAGTTTCTGAGAAGTAGATCTTTCAATGAGTTTTCCATAGGGTCCAATGTTGAAACTATGTTCCCCTCTGGCGGCCATCTTGGATAAGGTACGGACATGTGGGATACTTGTTTGGAAGGGACCATCTAAGGACCATTGTGACTATGAAAAAGAAAGGAAATGGGGTAAATGTCAAGGAGACAACATCCCATATCCAGGTTAAAACGACAGAAAAACATCTAGGGTCACCATATGGTCTTCAACACAGTGAGGAACCTCACACCATATAGTAAGCCCTAAATGGCCCCGAAAAGGTAAAAAAGTGAATAAATCAATGGAAACAAACCACATCCAATAACCCAAATATCAAGAAACTAAAATTTTATAAGAAGACAAGGACAAGCCAATGACCAACATATTCCTGACTTGGGACAGGCGCAAAAATTGCGGTGGGGTTAAGCTCGTTTTCTTGGATCCAAACCCTCCCCCTATGTGTGGTGAATGGCTAAAAATAAATACACAAAAAGACTCACAGTAAAAATCAAACTAGAAAAAAGTCCAACTTATCAAGACCAGTACCCTTACAATGAAGTACATAAAACATGAAGACAATACATACAGGTACTGTCCAGACAAATGCTCGCAGTTAC
>MJUU01036665.1:31525-44331 GCA_002080025.1 Modiolus philippinarum | reverse complement strand
TCAAAGACCACTTATTTTTTGGAATTCTACCTAGCAACCATACTTAAATTGTTTATTTAGTTTAGGAAAAACATTTTCATCAACTGGATTTCAAAAATATTTATTCCAATTTTGGTTAATTTCCTGAAAGTCTCAAAGACCACTTATTTTTTGGAATTCTACTTAGCAACCATATATCCTAGAATTCTTTTAGTAACAATAATGACTATCAATAGGTAGATTTCAAAGATAATGAAAACAATTATGCCAAGGGTGTATAACAACTGTTTTCTGTGTCAAACAGGGAGTGCGGGGATAGCTGTCGTTTCCGACAACATCTAGTTTTAAATTTTGATCGCTTGACCGTGTTGACATTTCACATTTTTGGACTGATATTTCTTCAGGTATTGTGCAGAAAAATTCTTTATATAAGACTTGCCTGGAATGCCGCAACTGGCATATCTAAGGCGGGTACAGGAGTCTAAAAACTGTCAGATGTAATTTTCTGGTATTTTCATCAGTTACACTTTATTAATAGGGCACAGAGAAAATAAAATATAAATTGGGGTCATTGGCCATATATGAAATCTTGTCATGTAAAAATCAGCTATTTTGATTGAAATGATAGGAAGAATTAGTGAATTTTATAAAATTTTAGATTTATTTTAGTTACAACAGACAGACTTTTTTACAATTTGTTAAATTATTAGCTAATATACTTGCCTTCGATTTGCATAAAAAAATTAGGGGTCACCGAACTAACTTTTTAACAAATTGTGAAAAACTTATTTTTTCCTACTATTTCTCCGCTTAATAGCATGAGATTTTTGTTATGAATCTGCATGGTTACCCAAGAAAAGTGGCATATTTGATCAAATTTAATTATTATGATACATTGAAAATAATTTCGGAAACATTCCATTAACAGCTAGTGAATTCCATTTTTTGTTAGATGCACAAATATGTTGCACACTTTTAAACTCCCGATAACTTCCCAGAACTCATATGCATTGATGATTGAAAGACCCCTAGAAGTCTGATAGTCATTGATCACATTTTTTATTTTAATGCAGTGGTCTTTGTAGAAATAAATTTTAAATGAAATAGGTCAATCAATCGGCATTTTTAAAACGAATCAATGAAAAAGCAAATGAGCTTAATGTTCTTTACATTTTTAATCAGACATATCGACTGCATGGTTACACAGAGAAATGCGCTGATCCATTTACATTATAAACCAGAGGCTCCTAGGAGCCTGTATCCCTCACCTGGCTTTCAGTTGCCACAATCAAGCTAACATTTAAGTTATACGGTTGAATTTCAGTCTCTCAAACTTGGTAGCTCGTCAAAAATCACACATCTTGAACTGTATTTAAAGTCTTATAATGTTTTCCTATATTTCTTTGTTGGGCTTTTTTGACAAAAAAACATTCTTGCTAAGAACCATCTTCAACACCAGTTTTGAAGTCGAGACATCATTTTGTAAATGGCGGTCAATGAACAATTTTCAACATCAGTTTTAAAGTCGCAACATCAATATCTATTTGAAAACCAAATTTCATTGAAATTGGACAATGTTGAATTTTCCCGCCTTATTTGGCGGCCATTTTGAAAATGGTCAACGATTAATTTTCAACACTGGTTTTGAGGTTGCAACATCAGTATCTATTTGGAAACCAAATTTCATTGAAATCTGACAATGTTGAATTTTCCCGCCTTTTTTGGCAGCCATTTGAAAATGGCAGTCAACAAACAATTTTCAACATCGGTTTTGAAGTAGTGACATCAATTCCCACTTGGATACCAAATTTCATTGAAATATGACAATGTTGAATTTTCCCACCTTTTTTGGTGGCCATTTTGATAATGGCGGTCAACGAATAATTTTTAACATCAGTTTTGAAGTTGCGACATCAATACCTTTTTGGAAACCAAATTTCATTGAAATCGGACAATGTTGAATTTTCCCGCCTTTTTTGGCGGCCATTTTGAAAATGGCGGTTGATGAACCTTTTTCAACACCGGTTTTGAAGTCGCTACATCAATATCTATTTGGAAACCGAATTTCATTGAAATCGAACTATGTTGAATTTTCACGCTTTTTTTTGGCAGCCATTTTGAAAATGGCGGTGAACAAACAATTCAAACACCAGTTTTAAAATCCACACAGCATGGCAAACATTTTATCAATTTACACTTATCCTTCATCTGCTATAGTTTTGGAAATAAAAGACGAAAAATATGAAAATCTTGAAAATTCCATGAAAAAAGGGCAATAATCCTTATTTTGGATTTTGGATTTTCTTCAAAATTTCAAGGTTGGTAGATCTTGATATGCTGAACATTTTTGCAATATACACTTAACCTCTATCTGTTACACTTTTTGAAATAAAAAATGCACAAATTTTGAAAATTTTACGGAAAAAGGGCAATAACTCCATGACGGTTTTTTTTTAATTTTCTTCAAAATTGCAGGGCAGGTAGATCTTGCTATGCTGATCACTTTTACTCTATGTCAGATTTTGATATCTGTAAAGGTTTTTGAGTTATTAGCCAAAAACTTCAATTTACCCCTATGTTCTATTTTTAGCAATGACAGCCATGTTGTTTAACCTACCGCCTAATCGAACACAATTTTTAGAAGCCATACTCTGGTGATGATTCAGGCCAAGTTTGGTTACATTTGGCCCAGTGGTTTCAGGGGAGAAGATTTTTGAAATTGTTGACAGACAGACAGACAGACGGACGGACGACGGACGCATAGTGATGGCAAAAGCTCACATGGCCATTTAGGCCAGATGAGCTAAAAATAAAAAATAATGGACTGTAGTCAATTCTAACAAATGAGTTCTGCTAGTTTAAAATGTAACTGGAAGTTATAATTCATGGGAGAATGAAATCCATCTTTTCTCAAGTGGAGCAAAAAGCCAGTGTCTGTGATGCTTGTTTGTGTAATGTTGCTTATGTGATTTGTTGTCTTATGTGTATGCATGTCATAAGTGTCTTTCTAGTTTGTATGATGCTGGTGGGTGTAAATATAATTTATGTTTGAGATCTGTATGTTATGTTTAAAGTGTGCATTATATAGTGCTTAAGTTTAAGTTTATTGCCTTTTAATCTGCATGATGTTTGTGACTATGCTATGTATGTGATTTATGTTTTGTGCTTGCATGTGCTTAGTTGGTGTGTGTATGTCAGTTTTTAAGGCTCTACAGACTCACGGAGCTTTGTTTTTTGTTTTAACATTAAAGTTTACTTGGGCATGTTGGGTTGGATGTTTGAACATGAAATTATGATATGATGGACACTGACAAACAGGTTGGGGAAAAACCCCAATTGAGGTATAATATCCCAATTGGGGTATATGGTTATACCCCAATTGGGGTCTCTGGTCAGTTTTATATAGATATTTTTTCTCAATTCAATGGCGTGTAAGGAAAAATTATACATGAGAAACTTCGTGATTGCTGTCATCAAATGACATATCGCCATCTACTTGATGATGCTGCATTTCACCAGCAGGGGAATTTTAAGGACGTAAAATCATATATTTGATTCTGTCATAATCAAAGATCATCGCAATAATAACTGGGTATAATATTAAGGCAAGAGAAACGGGGAGTGTGTGAAAATATAATTTAGTTGAACTGAAGTTTAGTTTGTAAAAATAAGCAAAGAGACCATATCCGAGTTGTGGTATCAGGAGTTTCTGGACCACTTTTCAACACGTCACAGTATAGAAAACGTCACGTCATAAAGCCTAACACGTCATTAAACCGGTCACATGGGGCGGACATGTTTGTGACGTAGGGCGGACGAACAAAAACAGGTAAATCTAAATACCAGAATTCGGATATGGCCTATTGGGGTTTTCCCCCAACCTGACAGACACATGCACCTGTTTCATGAAATTCAAAATCCATACCCCTATCTACCACAGGCACTTTTTTCATGAAAATCCATACCCCTATCCACCACAGGCACTTGTTTCATGGAAATATGTAGAAAGGGTGTATGTAGGCATGCAAAAGCAAAGAGAGACAACTCAAAATTTAACCAAATTTCTGTTGCCAAATTTGCATTTAGATAATTACCCTTCAATTACGGGCTTTTGTGAATAACACAACTACCAGAAGATTTCCAATGCAAATGATTATTATTACCGACGTATCAAAGATTATGTATATTCATATTAAATGGAAATTGAGGCAACATTTGAGATAGAAATTTCTTTTTGAAAAATACAATTTTTAGGGAAAAACTCAAAAAAGCGATATACACTCTAAAAATTACTATCCAAAATAAGAAAAATATGTTTTTCATATAATTACTGCAAAAAAATTTAACAAAATGCCCGTATTCTATTTTTTAAATATTTAAAAAAAAAGCCAATTCTTAAAAAGATGGAGTAACCTCCTCTTTATAAACTTTTTATTATGATTGTCAGCACTTCACTGAAGGTAAACTATGTTATTTTTCATTGTTTTCCAATTTTTTCATTATCTTAAGATAATTTGAACTTCTTTACAGAAGAATATAAACTTCGAAACATTTTATTTCAGCATTCTTCTGATATATGATGTTTGACCAAAATTGGCATCATATTCTTAATTTCCTTTGAATTATGGAAGGCTTTAAAAAAATTATAAATGTTGATATGTTAACACTGTTGGAGATGCNATTGCAATTTTGGCCCCTTTGACCCCTTGTAGCTCCGAAACAGTAAGAGCTACAAAAAATCCGTTGACATACTACTGAAAGCTTATATCAAGAGGAATCCAAAGAAAAAAATCCCATCGAAATCCGATGAAAAATAAAGATTTGACATATTTAGAAAAATTGCATTTTTGGCCCCTTTGACTCCTTGTAGCTCAGAAATGGTAAGACCTACAAAAAATCCATTGATATACCTCTGAAAGCTTAGTTCAAGAGGAATCCAAAGAAAAAAATCCCATTGAAATCCGATGAAAAATAAAGATTCAACATATTAAGAAAAATTGCATTTTTGGCCCCTTTGACCCCTTATAGCTCGGAAACAGTAAGAGCTACAAAAAATCCGTTGACATACTACTGAAAGCTTAGATCAAGAGGAATCCAAAGAAAAAAATCCCATCGAANTGTGGTTTAGCAGTAATGCATATTTGCACATTCAATTTTAAAAGCAAGATAAATTTTATATATTTAGTATAGATTACAGTCAAAAAAGGTCAACCTGCATCAATACTTAAGATCTACTGCCTAAAAGAGATAGGGAGTACATGCTGTTATTTCATTAACTCTCACAAGTTGAAATTCACTAAATGTGTCATAAATCATATTTTTGTACTCATGGAAAAGAATATTGATTTATTTTTTTGTCTCTTTTAATTCCTTTAAGATCAGCAACCAATCGCTTTGAAATAAACTGGCCATAAATGTTGCCTAGGCAAGTAAAAAAATCAAAATATACCGTAAATAAGGTCCTCCAGAGATAGAATAATCATCATGATTATTTTGTGACTTCAGATTTGTCAATTATAATATATTTTGTAAGCTTAATAGTTAAAACACACAGATGAAATGCTTTTAACAGATACAAAGAAACATATACAACATTTTACAATAGTAATGACGGATCAAAATAATTATTTTTGTGACATTTAAAATCGGAAACAGATTTTCAAAAATTCTGAGATTTTATCAATATGAAAAATGACTGTCATTTGCTTATTTCTTAAGCTATTTATAAAAAGTAAAGTGTTTTGAAAATGGTGAAGAGATGTATTTCAGATGACACAATCTATTTTCCCATATTTTTTAAAATTAAAATTCACTTTGCGTCCCTACATAAATTCATCTTTTGGAGTATAATTCTAAACCAGAGAACAAACTATATGACCATGTTTCGTGAAAAACCATTTGCTACGGGTTTTTGGACACATACGATAGGACCTCGCGCTGCATGTTAAAAGTCAATATATAAAAAAGAAACAGCGCGAGGATCTATATTGTAGGACTACTATCTTTGGTGAAGTGCGGATTTATACCGTACATATTGTTTAAGTCCATTTGACTGTTCTTTCAGAGAAAATCTTTGAATTTTTAAACCATGTCCCCTGATCGCGGCAATCTTGGATAAGATGGCAATCCTGGATAAGATGCAGACTTGCAGGACACATTTTCAAAGGGACCAACTAAGGACTACTCACTGTGACCAAATTCCAATTGGCGTAGTAGTTTCCATATAGGGTACAATGTTTAAACTGATAGGTTCCCCGCTGGCAGCTATCTTGGATGATGTGCAGATTTGCCAGGCATATTCTTAAAGGAGAACACCTGTTGTGACCAAGTTTTTAATACTAAACCCAAATTCTGGGACATAAGTGCGGTCTGTTCGAGTGATTTGCCGTTTGCTTTACTGTTTATCAGTACCTGTTGCTGTTACTTGCAATAAAAGGTAGCTTTGTATGCATAAATGTAACACTACAGTTATCTTCAAACGCAGTTTGGCGAAGAACAAACAAGTTGTTCTGGATACTTGACATAAAATTCACAATAGGTTATAACCTTAATATTGCACTGAAATAGGGGACCTGTCACAATAAAAAAGAAATTATATTTCTCACATGCAGTACTAAACTTTTAAGTTTATATAGTTCTTGTACTGTCGGATTTCGAAATTCACTTCGACAAACTTTGTATGTTCCGACAAACATCATATCTGTTCGAGTGCACCATTCTCGATTGAACACTAATATCAAATTCCAAAGTTAACACGATATTTTAAACAACGATAAATAATAAAACTTACTTGAAACTATTGCAGCCGCAAAAAGGAACGCGTACACCTTCATAACGTTGGTTGGCTCACACCACATCTCGCTATGCTTCGATTGGCAAGAAGCACGAAGTTTTGTTCTAAGTAGTGGCGGGAAACTAAATGGAGGCACTAACTGATCCTGTTTGCGTTTTTTTTCATGAAAAGAGAAACACTCATTTGAAAACATCATTTGACTCGCACTTTGGGGTCAGGGGAAAGGGTTTGAGCGATTTTGTAAATAAATAATTTAACCTTGGTGCCAGTGAAAATAAATATTCTTATCCAAGATTTTCTTGAAAATAAATAATTCAATTTTGATTTGAAGATTTTTTTTTTGAAAATGCAGATAAATAATTTTATGTTACATTTGGTAAAATTAATTTGTTCGAAATTTTTATGAAAATAAATTAATTTTCTATGCGAAATCGCATTAAATCGCAAATTAAGAACAAGAATATTTTTGATTAATCTGTATAGAATTTGGATGTGGGTTTTTAGCTCTACTGGGTATGTAAGGATGAGCTTTCGCCACCACATGGCGTCCGTCTTCCGTCGTAAACTATTCATTCAAGATATTCTCCTTTGAAACCACAGAGTAAATTGGAATAAAACTTAGTCACAATAGTCCTTGGGTGATCCCCGTTAAAAATTATATCCGACAGGTCCTCACTCCAATGAAGACAGTCGCCAGTGGGGCAAAGTTTTAACATTGAACCTTATGGGAAAGTGCATTTAGATATCTTCTTGTCGGAAACTTGTCCGATTACAACAAAACTTAGTCAAAATGGTTTTATTGTGGTCCCTTCCAAAAAAGGAAACCTGCAGGTTCGTATCTTATCTAAAATGGCCGACAGAAGGGGACATAGGTTAACGTTTGACCTAATGGAAAATTATAAGGAACAACTAGTATAATTGCAACCAAAGACAAAATGGTCCTTTGATAGTCCCTTCAAAAATGGTATCCGTCAAGTGTACTTCATCCAAGATGGCCACCAGCACTGATCATAGTTTAACATTGGACACTTTGGAAGCACATTCAAAGATCTTCTCAGAAATCACGAGTCTATTTAGAGCCATACTTAGTCACAATTGTCCTTAGACAGTCCCTCTAAAAAAGGTATTCGGCAGGTCTGTACCTCATCAAAACTGTCGGCCAGCTGGGAACATAGATTAATATTGGATTCTATTCTCTGAATCTATTCAAATGTCATTGGATGGCCCCTTCAAATAATTAGGTGTTTTTCTTATGATAATTTGATTAACATGTGTTCTTTTCAATGATTATTTGTTCATCAGATCCTGTTTCTTCGCAATTTATGAAGATTGTCTTTTTTCAGTATTTTTTTTATATACAAAGCTTCACGAAATGGCGAGCTACTATTTGCCATGATAATCCCAGTTGTGTGTGCGTCCGTCGGTCCGTCCGCCCAGAATATTTGCGACTGAAACATTATGAACGAAACAACAAACTTGGTACGTAACTTCTATATCACAAAAATTATGCAATTAAAGTTCGATTTGGGGTTTAGAGCTCTAGGTGCAGGCGTAATGCCATTATATAGAAACTTTGAAATTTTAATGTTTCCGATTAATAACTTGTGAACGAAGTTACTTGCAGTCTTGATTTTGGGTTCAGAAAGCCAAGAGGTTGTGCCCCCTAAAACTTTGAAAGGTTAAAATTGTTTAGGTTTCCGACCAATACTTGTAAACGAAATATCATACTGTCTCCAAACTTGATATGTAATTTGTTTACCACAAAAACACGTCAAGTTCAATTTCAGGTTCAGGATTAATGCCCTTTGAAACTTCTATTTTTTTCTTTAAATTTGAAGTTTCCGATCAATAACTTGGAAAAAACATTACATACCAATTCTCTTATGATGCACGCTTATTATCTATTCCTTGCACAAATAGATATTTGTGGTACATAACGAGACTTTGAAGCTGGAGTTAGATATGAACTTTTTGAATCGCTTTTACAAGAATTTCATTGGTCGAGCGCAAGAAATAACACATCACGCGTGATGTGCTATTATTTTTTCGACGTTTTTATTGGACCACTGTGAAATCTCGTTGGCCGTGATTAACGTTACCTAGCAACGGTGTTGTTGTTTGAAACAAAAACAGCAGTTCGGCACTAAATATTATGAAAATCATAAGAGAAATAGTTTTAACAACAATATTTATAGTTTTCATAACGAGAAAGATTTGTATATCGCTGGATATCAACTCTCGTTATGTAATTTCAAATAAAATAAACTCGCCTAAGGCTCGTTTATTATATTTTGAAATTACATAACTCTAGTTGATATCCATCGATATACAATTCTTTCTCGTTATGAAAACTATAAATATCACGCTGCACCAAGGACGACCTAATAAGGACAACCTTTTATCACACTACAACAAGGTCAACCTATTTGTATACTGCACCAAAAACAACCTCATATCACACAGTACATAGGACAACTTCACATTACATTACACCAGAGACATATAATTACACCATGCACAACTAATATCACACTGTTCCAACCTAATAACACTGCACCGAGGACAACAAGATTGCTACGCGTAGCTATGTGTCCCCCTCTGCAGTAAAGTGGAGTGCAATGTGTTACAAGGTAAATGGAAATTTAGAGGTACTATTGTATTGCGTCCACAAAGTGGACCCGCTGTCTTGCAGTATGCATTAAGTCGATAAAGTCCCATAACTCCCAAAAAATTGTCGAATCAAAATGGCGGCATAATATGATCAAGTACATATGTTGGCAAACGATCATAAAAAATTTCTTCAAAATCCATTCAGTGGTTTCTTAGGAGTTGCGTCCACAAAGTGGACCTAAAGTTTTCCAATAGCACAACAGCCTTCTGTAGGAAATTGTCAGTCCCTTGCTTTGTTTGCTTATACCATTGTCATTAATTAAGACACAATGACAAATAAGGTATCAATCGAAAGGAAAATGAGTAAATTTACTCTTAATAATCATTTCAAGAGTATTCCTTTTAAGTATCAATATCTAAATTTCCATATTTGGCAAAATTTTGAGTTTTTGAGGTAATATTTTTAAAACGAAAATTACGTTTACATCTTTACAGGTAGCTTTGTTCTGTTTATCTTATCTGAAAGATCAATTAACATGCTACAAAACTGTGTCTCAGATTTTTGATACAAGGCCTTGTTCAAAATTAAATTAATTTCAAATTTAGAAAAAGCAAATTTTTTTTCGAGGTAAAATCTAAATTTCCTTAAACCAGACCCCTAGATGCTTTGTTTTGGGTCGTTTGAACCTGGATATGGGATGTTGTCTCCTTGACATGTACCCAATTTCCTTTCTTTTTCCTGTATAAAAAATCTGAGACACGGTTTTGTTGCATTTAAAAGGTTCTTTCAGATAAAGAAATCAGAGTTTAACTACCTGGTAAGGTAAAATGTTATTTTAGTTTTAAGAATTTTATCTCAAAAACTCAAAGATGTGCCTTATATGGAAATTTACATATTAATACTTAAAAGGAATTCTCTTGAAATGAGCATTAAGAGTCAACTTAATCATTTTCCTTTCGTTTGATACCTCATTTTTAATTGTAATTTAACCAGTAACAAAGTTATGGGCATACAAAGTAATGGACTGAAACTTTCCCGCAGAAGACTGTTGTGCTACCTTAAGTCGATAAAGTCCCATAACTCAGTAACATTTTTCGAATCAAAATGGCGGCATAATATGATCAACTACATAAGGTGGCAAACAACCAAGCAAAATTTCAGCAAAATCCTTTCATTGGATTTTGAGGAGTTGCTTCCACAAAGTCTTCATATCTTGTAGTATGCATCAAGTCGATAAAGTTCCATTACTCATGTAAAATTTTGTGAATCAAAATGGCGGCAGGATATGATCAACTGCATTAGGTGGCAAACAGCCAAGCAAAATTTCAGCAAAATCCCGTCATTGGATTTTGAGGAGATGTGTCCACAAAGTCTTCCTATGTTGTAGTATGCATTAATTCGATTAAGTCCCATAACTCCCGTTAAATTTGTCGAATCAAAATGGTGGCATAATATGATCAAGTACATATGGTGGCAAATGTTTAAACGAAATTTCAGCATAATCCGTTCAGTGGTTTCCGAGGAGTTGCGCCCACAAAGTGTTCCTAAGCTGTAGCATGCATTAAGTCGGTAAAGTCCCATAACTCCTGTAAAAGTCAAATCAAAATGGCGGCATGAAATGAACTACAGTTGGTGACAAACAATCACACAAAATTTCAGCAAAATCTGTCCAGTGGTGTGAGAGGAGTTGCGCCCACAAAAAACGTGACACACGGACGCAGATCATAACTATGTCCCTCCGTCCGTTAACAATTTATTATCATAACATTAATAAATGCAGAAGCCTCGCCATGGTTGCACATGAGTGCACTCATACTTATTTGCTGATTTATACACAGGAGCGTGTATATTGTCATGTTAAATTGTATTCCGTTTTACTTTGTTTATTTATATGTATTTTTGTATTATGCCCTTTGAAGGTCCCTTATTATTGACAAAAAAAAACATTCTCCTTCTTCCATAATTAGTTACAGTTTCTCAAATTCTCTTATAAGCCCTCTTGTGGTTATATTTACATGTGTTTTGTATCTGTATTTGTTCATGTTTTAAGTAATGTACATAATAATAAAATGCACAAATTGCAATTACAGATCTGTATTTTAATAAGATCAGTGGCGGATTTAGGGGGGGGAGGCCCGGGCCCCTTCTTAGGTTGGAAAATATTTAAAATTCCTAGGGGTTTTTTAAAAAAATTGGGTTCCGGGTCCCCCCTTTTGAAAAAATTATGGGTCGGACCCCCTCTAAGCAGAAAGTCTGGATCCGCCACTGAAGATTGCACCAATGACCACCTTTTCTCTTATGATGCACGCTTATCATCTATTCCTTGCACGAATAGTTATTTGTGTTACACAACGAGACTTTGAAGCTGGTGTTGAATCGCTTTTACGGGAATTTCATTGGTCGATCACAAATAATAACACATCACGCGTGATGTGCTATTACTTTTTCAACGTTTCCATTGGACCACTGTGAAATCTCGTTTGCCGTGATTAACGTTACCTAGCAACGGTGTTGTTAAGAGCAGTTCGGCACTAAAAATTCACTCCATTTATTTAAGTAAGTAAGTAAGTAAGTAAGTAAGTAAATTTTATTGAATTAAAGACCAAACATTGATCTATCATCAATTAACAAAGGAATAACAGAACAAACAAACATACGTACATAAGAATAAGCTATAGTTATACATATGACATTATTATATAAAATTCACTAAAATATTGATGTTCCAGCTGAGGAAAAAAGAGTTATCTATCTTAGACTATTCAGTATATTTTATAAGTATTATAAACTATAACAGAAAATAAATTACATGTACAATCATGACAATGCTACACGTTATTCAACTAGTTTTGTTTATATTTTTGATTTAAATTATACATTTTATTCACACCAGAAATAATCACTTTGGATATATCCATATCCTGACTAGTCAAAATAAACTTGAACTGATCATCTTTAGACATTGAAGAAAATGAAGGAACTATATCAATGATTTTGTTAAAAAGATCATTCCGCTCTCTTACCAATTTATCACAATTCATTAAAAAGTGAAATTCATCTTCAATATCTTTTTGACATAACTGACATATCCTTTGCTCAATAGGCAAGTTCAAATAGCGACCCTTTTCAATATTCAGATTACAGTTACTTATTCGAATTCTAGTATAATTTGATAAAACCTGTTTGTCAACATCTGAATGTAAATATTGCTCTTGTTTAAATTCTTTTTTAAACTTACGATAAGTCCTCAATTCATTCCCACCAACTGCTCTAACATCATTGAACAAAAGTGACTGCCAAGCCTTAAAATATCTATCCTGTAACTTTTTGAGAACAGCAGTAAGGGTTCTCTTGTTTGAGAAAGTTCCTTGATTTTCCCATATATGTCCAAAACCAATCAGATTTAATAACATCTTGATCTTA
>MJUU01036665.1:7804-21440 GCA_002080025.1 Modiolus philippinarum | reverse complement strand
TTGAAGGGGAAATGTGAAATAATTGATTTCAAAGATGTATATATCAAAGATCCAAAATGATATCGCCGTAACCAAGGTATAAATGAGGGCGGTATCTTCCATTGTGATCATTTTTTGGCGGTAAATGTTATATATAAACACTGCAGAGGCACTCACGGGGATCAGTGTACCCCATTATGATAAAACTATACGAAATTAATGGGACTGTTTCGAGATTTCTGTATATAAATATTATTTGGAACGGTAATCGAATGTTTACTGTTCCATTTAAAACAATAAAACAAACTATAGACAAAAATCAAATTACGATTACCTGAATGGGCCTCTGATTATAAGTTGTAATCATGACGTATATAGGTAAATTCGATTTCATTTCTAAAAATAGAGCCAGTATTGTAGCAGACTCCACGAACTTTGGGGTTTTGTTCTGGGAATTTGCGTGGAAGGGCGGAAATGAAATTTTGCACACGTATTGATGAATTCTTTATGAATCAGTATGCCAATTTTGGAGAAAATCCGGAGATGTATATTTCAATCATCCAAATTGATAGACACCTACTTCAATCCACTTAAACCGCAATTTACGCACTAATTACAAACTTTACAACCAAACGGCAAACATTCACATTATTTCTATACCTTAATGAAGTACACGATTTAAAAAATCATTAAATTTTCTCATTAGAAACAACTTTTTGGAATTTGTAACTACGGAAAACAAATCTAAGTAGACCTTTTTTGTTTCGTTTAATGAAGAGTTCCATTTCTTTTGTTTAAAACTAATCACTTATCGGACTGTACTAAACTATATTTTGTCTAAATATAAATATATAATGTCTGTATAACTTCTTGTTTTACATGTATTTCCTGTCTATATCTTTTCTTAATATTTAGTACCACATAATAGGATAATATACATATAAAGACATATAAAGACTCCAAAAATACTGTAATTATCTAAAATTACAACTGCTGTCCAATATTTTCATACAATAGTGGAATACTTCCTTTTCCAAACTATAAAACTTAAACCGCATTCCTTCATGCACATATACGGGTTGTATCAAAGATTCATCATCAATTTTGATATCAATTTACAGCAATCTATCGAAATGATGTGAATATGTAAGATATTTTTTTAAAAAGGGAACTATCAAAGGACACTTGTGACAAAGCTTGGTTCAAACTGGCAACTTTCCTGAAAGTACTACATATATATGTTTCCTGGTGGCGCCCAAGTGTTGGATTTGATTCAGACATGCTTTTTTTTTACACTTTTTAAAAGGGACAACCTAAAAGCTTTTATAACCAAGTATGGTTCAAATTGGTATAATATGTTCGAAGGAAATTTTTGAAGGCTTTATTTGTGTGATGCACTTGATTTTCGACTGAGAATGCGTGCCGGTGTTCTATAGCCATTCCCCCATGCCAGTTTTTCCGGGGGAAAGATTGGCATATGCTGATTTTTTCCCCCGGAAAATAAGGCATGTTCTCAAATTTCCCCCTTACTGAACACGGGGGAAAATGAGATCATTGCCATTTTTCCCCTTTCGATTTTAAAGATGCTCATTTTTCCCCCTAATACTAAAACATAATTGATATCATGAAAATCACTTTCTAAATGTTTTGTGGAATCAGTCAGATACACCCACCCCCACACACACAAATGAAATAAAATTTGACTAAAAGGATAAGAAAAATTAAATAATTTAAGTGACGAAATTTCAACTTAAAGAATACTGATCTAAAGACAATCATATTAAATAACTTTGCAAAATCAAGATCAGAGATAATTGATAAAGGGATTCTCAATAGTTTCTAAAGTTGTGGCACAACAGGCAAAACGGACGGATCGACGGACGGAAGTTTTCATAACAGTTTGTTATAAAGTAAGCCAGCAAGAAAACATGTCAGTTTTAACGTTGATACATGTTGTTATAAATTATTATAAATATTTTTAGTGCATTTGTCACTTTGTGGTATGTGGCGATAAGTATAGTGATAGAAGTTGAAAATATGATAAGGATTTGAATCTAAATCCGAAAGGAAGCCATCTAAAGGCAATTAATGTGTTGTCGAAATTGGGAGAGTGGTGTAAAAGTTTTTTTATGTGTAATCTCGACACACGGACAACGGATGTTTAAATTGTTAATCTAAGCTCAGCCTACACAGAAAAATGGACAAGTAATCTTGTTGTGGGGAAAAAACTAGCATGGGGGAAAGATGGCAATACGTATACATATTGCCAGTTTTCCGTGGGGATCTCAATTTTCCCCGGGGGAAAATCTAGCATGGGGCAAAATGATATCACAACGGCAAATTAAAGACCAAAAAGTCTATCGTTTTTATATGTCCCCCTGAATGCTTTTTCGATCAGAGTCAATGTTTTAAAACTACATCCTGTTAGCGGGGTTTTTAAATGAACTAACAATACACAAAAGTGACCAAATTTTGTAAGAATCTGACCAGTTGTTTATATTTCATGTTCTCCCTTTAGCTCAACTGGCTTTACCCCAAATAACCCATCACTTAGCGTCCGTCGTTAACTTTTCATTCGAAGATCTTCTCCTCTGAACCCATTGCGCCAATTGGAACCAAACTTGGTAGTATTAGTCCTTGGGTGGTCCCCTATAGCCCTTTTCAAAAAGTGTTGTTATCTTTTCCTGGATTTGAACTCTCCCATCAAATGGAGATACAAACACTCCTCGCTTCCGGTTATCACTCGTACGCGGTTGGTTAACAATACACAACTTAAACCCTGAATACATTTTAATTCCAACAAAATTTATGCAGCATCGCAGTAAACAATGATATGGTAATCTAAATATGAACAGTTTTATGAACTGTGATCAGGATGAACAAAACTTCCTGTGTTGGGTTGATGACCGGAACTGTTTATTTGTATCTAAATGCCGAAACCGACGGGCGGACCAATTTTTTTTAAATGCCGATAGAAATATTATCGTAGGTCCAAACCTCCACGTTGGCTGCCACCCAGGAACATATTGTTAACATTGGACCCTATAGAAAACACATTTAAAGATCTTCGAATCAAAAATTATAACCAAACTGGATCGTAATGGTCCTTAGATGGTCCCTTACTAGATGGTATCTTGCTGATCAGTACCTCATTCAAGACGGTCGCTAGCGGGAACATAGTTTATATTTTATTCCATTCAAAGAATTGGGTGTCTGAAACCACTTATCCAGTTGGAACTAAACTTGAACACAAAAATCTTTTGGCAGTAATGCCGAAATATACGAGACCAAAGGAAATGTGTGGTAAAAATTGATTCGGTCTGATAAAAATTTGGGATTTCTGGTTGAAGGTATAGGGAAAAAGGTCTAAAGATGTCATTCGGTCTGGTAAATGAGAAACTAATTTTGTCATGACTGCCTGTGTTGGCCCCTTCAAAATTTGAATCTGGCATGTCTGAATCCAATCAAAGATGGCCTGCAGCAGGGGACATGGTTTAAACTCTGGAACCTGTCGGAAATGCCATTAATATCCCTATGTCAGCCATGATACAGGCTCTTGAAAGCCTTTTGTTTCTTGAATATTATCTGTTTGCCAATTCATATAAATTGCATATTTTGATAAGTGCCTGTATGAGTCTGCATGATAAGCTTTACTGTACCAGTTCAGTGTATTTTTTCGGACAATATCATAATCTAACTACATCGATACAATCTTATTACGTTGGCAATATTATACATACAGTTTTACGAGTACCACATTGTGTAAATGGTATGATGAAGGTAATCGAAGTATCCGTGGTTGCATAAGATGTTGCACAGGCGTCATTGGTCTGGATGGTTAAGTGTTTTGTTTCCAAATTCGGGTCACGTATTCGACTGAATCTTGCATAAAAATTCCCTTCTCCTGTAGGACACTCAAGCTCGGGAACAGGAGCTAAAATTAATTAAAAATAATTATTCAGTCTAGTCAGCGATGAACATCGAAATATTGAAACTAGAAAAGGTGATCTGCTGATCACAAAAGATACCCCCGCCCATAGGCAATCCTAGTATTTACAGGAATTTTCTCATGAAGCTAACTGAAGTTATCATCCGGAAATTATAAAATTTACGGATTTTGCCTAAATCAATGGCAATAAGTCTGGACCACAAAATCCGATCACAATCAAAATCGATCTTGACCTGTATTTTATGAATAGAAACATTATCCCAAAACATTTAAACTTTCCTCCCAAGCAAACTTGAGTTATCATCCGGAAATGAAAGAGTGATGGACGGACGGACAAGAGTAATCCTATATACCCCTATCTTTTAAGGCGGGGTATAAAAAGTGATAACTTAGGTTCATTTGTAAACGAAGTGACTTCATATTAGACACGATTGTTTTTAAAGTGCAGATTCTAAGATTATGTCCCTTGGTAAATGTATCCCTAAACCCTTAAACAGTTTAGAACATGTGCATAATATATGGTTTACATCCTATGACTGAATTTTTAACAGAACGATCATTATCACTCATCGTGATACTGTTAAACAAACCAACCTCAAGTTTGATTTCAATATTCTTTTAAGTAACGTTGATTTTTATTTAATTAAATAATTAATTCTTGAGCTGACACCTCAATCTAATTATGTATTTTTGCAAATACAGAGTTTCTCTATACCTTATGATAGCGATTTTGCATTTTTACCGTGTAAATGACCAAATCAATTTCGACAATCATAGAACATAGGTCTTCTTTTCGTAAGCCAGTATCAACTTTAAATAATTTGTAGGGCGGTATCTTTGATTTTGACGCTACGCTCCTTTGCTCCTTACAACCTTACTAGTATGGAATAAATACGACTAACTTGTCAGTCAAAGCACGATATATTAATAAAAATTCAGCGGTGGTTAGAATGTAAACGTCATGTTTTTTCTGGGTCATTTTCAACCTAACGTTCCGTCATTTTAGCCGGCCGGTATTCTGCACTTGCCGACAAAAAAGAAGACAAATTTCCATTTCCCTCTGTTGTGCCTTTGTTATTATATAGAAGGAAGATAACTGTTTCAGTTGTGTTAAAAAGGCAATACTCGATGTCTCGAATATGACTGCAAGGTTTAACATAAATCAACTACAAATTGAGATTCGCCACGCTTTAAAAATACATTGAACACTGTGGGTTATCCAGGGATTTACGGGACGCGCAAAACACGCGTCTAGTGCGCAAAAATAATTGTGCGGTTATGCGGATGTAAACTTGGATTCTATTGGCTGATTAACCACCTGCTAAATAACCATGTCCGCCATACACAACAAGAAAATCAATAATCGTGATAATGAAGTGTTTCACATTAACAAACATGCAGTATTAAGCATAGAAAAATAAACACATCGACATTAAACATAGTTTACTTCTTCGTAATGTAACAGTAATTTCAGCCTGAAAATTAAAATACGAAAAACATCTATATTTGGAATAACATGTAAATTATATGAAATGTTTTATCTGCGTTCATTTCCAAAGGTTTCAGCTCAGTGTATTTCGAAAACGTCATTTTGCTGGTACAATCTTTATACAACTTGAAAAATCAATAAATCAGTCGGTTGTAGTGCGCAAAAATAAATGTCAGGACGCACATTTTATTACAATGTGCGTCCAACGGGACGCAACATAATTAGTATAATGCAACGTACATGCAATCTGGCATCAAGTTGTGTAGCATCGCGAATCTGCTCAATTCCCATGAAAGAATAAATATTTGAAATTCAAGAACAAGGAGAGATGTTCTATACAATTTGCTTTTATTTTAAATACATTTTTCGGGAATCCATATGATGTTACCGTTATTAGTCAAGCAAATACATGTGGGCGATCATGCCATCAGAAATAAAATCAAGAAAACAATCTTTATTTGTGTCGGAGAAAAATTGAAAGCAAATAAGCAATTGAAACCTACTGGGACCTACATTTTGTAAAGAAGGACCCTGGAAAACGTATATGTTGGGTCCCTAGGACCCACCTGACAGAAGTGGAGGTAGATCCCTGGTTATCTTCCTGTACAAAGTAAGCTATGTATATGGCCAAAGGGGAGGTAATTTTTATTCAATTACATATGTTAGGTCTTTTTGTCCTTTGAATTCGACTCCTAGTATTCTGTTCGATGATTTCGGTAGTATCCTTATTCAATATACCAATAAAATTGATTCATGGAGATAATCAACAAATGTTTCTTTATGAATTTTTTTAGTGCAAATTTTACTGACATATAGAATAGAATATGCTTTATTAACCAATCATCGTCCGTGCGAGACCTACAAAGGTAGTCAAGGACGTTAAAAACCTCCCAGTCAGTTAACCAATCAAGGGTCCATTGAGGACATGATGACAAAACATAACAAAAATAATTATTACAGAGACTATATATATTTTACACTATCTGCACTATTCTGTTCTATTCTATTCTATTCTATATCTGAATTACTCACCTTCGGGTCGTGTGTTCTGTAATTTTACACATGTAACACTAGCGAATTCTCTTTCGTTTGGGTTACAATTATGGACATCAGACTTTGGACATTGTTCAATATCTGTTTCCGTACCAACACATTCTACATCGTCCATGAGGATTGTTCTACTGACGTTTTCAGCAACATAATTGATGTCGGATGGAGCACCTGCTTGTGCAATGGCTGGACTAGAACAATATATGATTATCATTTAAAACACATATGTATCTGTTGAACATAATTATTTATTTCTTGTAAAATTCGATCATGCATGTTGTTTTGAAATCTTCATAGGGGCTATGTGTTCATTCCAATTCTTTGCATTGTATTTTTTAATTATTTTTACCTTTTAATCGTGCCCCCTTAACCATTTTTATTTTGTTTGAACGTGTTGCAATAAAACACATTTTTATGACTTAAAAGGACAGTTTATCGCGTTGCATCTCTACAAATAAAATGCCATATTGACATAAATAAGGAACATCTCGCGTCGCACTCAGACCCCAGTTGCTATAAACATCGCATTTATCACTGTTTTATCGTTAAGATGCCACAGTAATCCTTTAAAACAGCGTTTTGTTTTCTAATTAGCAGGACTTACTCGAAGCACAACATTCTACATATGACTCTGGCGTCCATTGTCCCCCATGAATCATCACATATAGAACCCCATACACCATTTCTTCTTACTTCTACAAATCCAATTCCCCGGAGTCCTGATGGACCAATAAGTCGAACATTGCTACTTGGAACGCTACCTTAAAACATAACACAAAACTGAAATATTCAACAGTCAAAGTCTTATTAGGGACCGACCATTTAACTTGAAAAGGGGGGGGGGGGCTATGGTTTTTTTTTCTAAAAAAAAACCATTTTGGAGCCGATTTTATGTGTAAAAAATATTCTGGCAGCCAAAATGATGAAAACAATTCTGAAGGAGGCTTTCTGCCCCGAAAAATAATGTTAATTTTGAAAAAAAAATTATTTTGTTGATACACGTGAAAAAAAATTTCTGTCCAGAAAGAAAAAAAACCATAACCCCCCCTTCAGGTTAAATGGTCGGTCCCTAAGCTATTTTTCAATTGTTTTGAAAATTTCTACGCTCGATAGCACAATGGTGTAAAATGATGTTCGTGACGCTTTGTGTACAATTTATAATGTGCATGTATATGTTGATATGAATAAAATTTTGCGTTGGTATAACGGGGGTATTTTAAGCACCTGCATTGTGTCCAAGGGTGGGGGGTCACTTCAGATATAATTTGGAGCTGGATTTGAAAACTGAGCAAAAATAGTTGATTAACCACAGCAACCACATGCGAGTGTAGCCATTTGTGGTAAAATTATGACCCATTGATATTAAAGATGTCAAAAAATACTACCCATTCACCATTAAAGCACTGCAAAAACCAAGTACATGCATGTGCTTAAACCTCTGAAAAGCTAACGAGTCCTCACGCAATTCAAAATTTAAGAGAGACCCGCACTGTTTCAGTGATATACTTGGTAGGCAATTTATAGCTAAATTAAAATGGTCCTAGCAGGTTCGCATATCATCGAAGATGACTAATCGCGTGGAAAAGAGTCTTATCCTATAGAAACGCCTTAAAAACTTAAGGGGCACACTCCTGGTGTTCCTTATATCAAGAGTTTCTTGAAACCTAGTTTAATTGATTAAGCGTTGTAGACTAAATTAAATGGTAAAGAGAAATATAGGTTCGTGTGCTTTTAACGGAGATAAAAGACATTTACAATTTGGCGGGAAATGGATTTCTCTGGATTTTCCCGTAGTTTAACACCAGGACTTTTTATTTTTTGTCTTAAAGCTAGGAAGCTATATCAAGAATTTTATAAAAATTTATAAGGTGTCTAAGTTTGACCTATAGAAGAAATTTAGAAATAAAAAGTGTGGTTTCAAAATGAAACTAATTCAGAATAAAAATTGTACTTAGCATTTTTATTGAAAACAGGATATCTCAATCAATCACTATGTACTCTAACAAAGCTAAGCTCTAACTGAAATGAATTTGAAAGGGGTCGGACAAGCCATGGCTTTACAGGAGATAAAATTGCATGTATAGTCAGTAAAGGGTCTGTAAGTCTCGTCATGTGACTTACGAGAATCAACGATAAACCGGCAATTCAAAAACGTTTCCCGCCGAAACATGACGTCTGAGGATTATGACGTTCAAATTTTTGTTTGAAACGTCATATATCTTTGTTTAAAATGTAACTTCCGGGTACAGTTTTTGGTCCCGGTAGTACCAAAATTGTACGAGACTTACAGGCCCTATGGGCACACAGATTAAACTTTGTTTTTGGGGTAATATAAACAAATAATTTGCTCCTTTTATTACTTACTATTGAAGTTTTAATACGCCACTCTTACCGAAAAACACTTTAACAAAATACTGAAATGGTCTGTAATGGACTCAAAAACATGGATATAGCGTTATTCGAAAATCAGCAATGAATTCCGGTCAAACCAGTTCTAGGGACAGTCTTTAACTTACTATGAGGTATAAGTAAAGCTCATTGTTGAAGGACTCATGGTGATTTCATGATAAAAAACAACAATGAAAACGTTGTTCCGTTGATTGGTTCTACAAATTATTTGTAGAGACCTTGACTCGTGTGAATTTACTGCATATCTTTTCATTGTTTACGTAAAAATAGATAAACTACATTACATGTCCTGAGTTATGATTTAAGAAATAAAACATGGCCGCCATACTATATTGTCATTATAACATGGGCTTGAGTTGTTTTTGCAAATATTTTATCCCGAGCGTTAGCGAGGGGTAAAATATGCAAAAACAACGAAAGCCCATGTTATAATGACAATATAGTATTTGGCGGGTATGATTTATTTCGATTCTAATATGGAAATTTCACCCATTTTATATCCGAAGCGAGCAGCGACTATCTAATGGTTCCGTAACATTTTGATTTTGATAAACAAAGTCACTGACAAAAGACTCTCAACAAATACAACAAAAACTTACTTTTGTTTGATTTAATTGCTATTTAAACTGTAGAAAATGCCTAAAGTCCTCTTAATTTCCATTCCAACTTTCCAACCAACGCTGCTTACGAACCGGACATTACGATTTTATTTGTGACGTCACAAGTAGTAAAATTATAGTTTGCCCCGAACATGGCGTCTTCAAGAAGAAAAAAAATCCATAATGAATTTCGGAAGCAAATTTGGTTAAAAATTTGTTAGTTGATGGTAGATTTAGACAGTTAAAATGAAAATAGATTCAAAATATGCAACAGGAACTATGCATCTTTTGCGTATGTGCTAAGAGTGTTATATTGGTATTATAACATGACTCTATTTACAAAGCTAATACAGGAAGCCATATTAGAATGTGAAATAAAACAACAATTCTAATATGGGAACAATGGAAACCATGACGACTAGCCATATGAAAATCTCCAATAACATTATGAGCGACTTCACAACAATCTTTACGCTGAAATTGACGACGTCACAATACGTTTTGTGCACAAAAAACGTCAGTAAATCTGAAGTAATGGCTGTCTTACCGTGTACACTATAGGTCCGCTCAGATCATGAAATGTCATATTAGAATCGAAATAATTCATGTTCGCCGGTGGTTTGTAGTCGATTTACATATGGGTGTCCATTATTTTCGTTTTTTTTACCCCTCGCATCGCTACGCTACGCTCAGGGTAAAATATTAACGTAAATAATGGCCACCCATATGTAAATCTCCAACAAACCATGGGCGCCCATGAATTATTTCTTAAGGCCACACCAAATTAATTAGTAGTTCTTTGGAAACGCCGCTCCTAAATTGGCAAAATAAAAATTTAAATAAAAAAATTATTTCGCCGCTCCTAAATTTCCAAAATCAAAATAAAAAAATTAAAATTAAAATCTCACACGTTGAAATCAACTAAAGTTTTCCAAGAACTTGATTCCAAAATTATAAAAATGAATCTGTGTCAATTATGCATTCGAAAACAGGGAAATAGCAGTGTAGTTAAGCGTTATTTTGATTCAGATGACATGGCCGCAATAAAATGATTTGGGAAAGGAGTCATACCCAGGTTTCATACACTTCCAACTGCCTTTTATGAATAGTTGTGAGGCATCCAACTTGAATTATTTAAGCTCTCCCGTCTAATTCTTTTTCACAAACACTTGAGTGGTACTTAAGTTCTTATAACGACTGGGTTACTGCGTGACATTTCCATTGTTTTCAACATTCATTGAATTCGTGTTTTGCACGTATCATTTTTTTCTATGACTTGGGTAAATAAAGAACAGTTTGTGAAATGACTAGTCCTATAACATAAGCCTTCATTTGTTATGCAACTTATAATATTTGGACATGAATATGAAAAACACGACTTGAACATTTACGGTGGAATATTTCTAAGACTTCATAAAAATTATCAAGGGAAATAATGAATGTTCTAGCACCAGTTTAAGATAATCACTGCCAAATACTGACCAACTCTGCACAATATAGTCATGTAATTATCAATTAGAATTTGCCAGTCTGTTTTTTTTTCTTTTTTTCTTACTTTTAGTACATCTTTAATGGTTTCTAGTGACCATCTACATCTAAATGAAATTACATACACTTGCTTTACACAATTCTTTGATAGACTAGTTAGTGATCAATATGGGAAAAGTATACTGTTTAACATCATATAGTTGTGGCTATAGCTATCATGCAACAGAAGGTCAGAATGTGAAAAAGTTGTTGTTAAAGGCAAACAATTTACAAAACTTAGTTTATGCAAGGCAATTTGTTGGACTGAATGATAAAACTCTATTATTATTAGTTCAATAATGACCTTTTAAGTCTAGAGGTTGAATATCAGCTGTTATGCAGGTTCAATTGCACACATTTTAAACAATATTGAAATGCCGGAAAGGAAAAATAAAAAAAAATATTCGCTCGCTCTTAAATTCAAGAATATTTGAAGCGAAAAATTTAAAATTAAAAAAAAAAATTTCGCTCGCTCGCCCCAAATTTTTTGGCCAAAATCTCAAAGAACAACTAATTAATTTGGTGTGGCCTAAACAAAATGTGAAAAAACAACAAACAAAAAGACGTGATGAATCAAAATATCTACACGTAAATTGCGTTAAAATTAAATTTCCGTTTACTCACAATTTGATGGAAGGACGACAGGTGGCGCCCGGGTTGTTACTGGTGCATTTGTCGATGGAGGTTCTGTGTTACAAATAACGCCAACATCCTCAGCGTGACCACAGTTCGAGTTGTTCCATTTCCTTGAAACGCAATCCAAAATGTTCTCTTCATTACCTTGACAGGAAACATCATCTAACCAAATAGGCCCGGTACCTGGACCAAATCTCATCGTTGGAGTTCCTCCATTTCTTCAATAAATCATAACAAAACGCTTTACGATTTGAAGTAATGGATAATTTATAACCTCTATATATAGTTTAGAATAAGTCTACATGATTGTATAAAACTCATCTAAAAAAATACAATTTATGTATCCAACTCTTTCAGATGGTATGAAACGGAAATTATTGCCGTTATTCAATATCTTGACATGACAACAAGAAAAGTTAGCCTAGCAGCCCGCCTGGCTAGACCATTGAAGTGCTATAAAAAGCAGAATTAAACAAAATAGTTTTTGTACGAATGGATAAGAATTATCAGAAAGAGAAATTAATCATTTGCTGCTCCCGTGACCTAACGGGCTCACTTGATACTGGCCATGATGAAGTCCGTATCAAAAGCAAAATGTCCTATATTCCATATTTATTGATATAATATAACTGTGAATATTTTGGATATTTCAAACTGTATATTCATGATATTGATGAAAATCGATATGCTTCATACGAAGAAAAAATTTCCGAAGACGAGTGAAAAGCGTAAAGTGAAATATATGTATAAAACTTACGGAAAACCAAGCTGTCTGCATACAACAGCAGCACTTTGATTATCAAATCTATCATTGCAGACTGTTCCTTTAGTTCCGTTATAAGTAATTTCTACCCGTCCCTGGCTACTAGTCGCATTAATTCCACCCAAACTGACAGTAACGCTCGATTGCTGTCCTGCAATAAAAAAGGGAGAAAATACCGTGTTGTATTACAAAGATTGTGTCTTAGTAGTAGAGGAAAGGGTTGATTTACATCTGGTCTGGTGGTTTCCTGAGTTTGGAAACAAAACTTAATCAAAGTACTGAAGTACTGTTTAGTCGGATTTACGCTTAATTTCGTAAAAGATAATCGTAAAATTATTTATTGTGCAACAAAATACTATAAATATGGGAAATGTTGAAGGTATAGAAGTTGAGGAACAATAAATGCGTTGTTCCATTTGGTTAATTTTACCATGCATCTGTAGGAATTTTGTGTCATGTACATTTACTGGGGGGGGGGGTTCTTTACTCGTTGACAATATCTCTTGTTTTTGCATTTATGACAGAGTTTGTCTCTCTTGAAGTGTGGAGTTCTTATAAATATCTCCATTGAGGTACATGTTCTCTACTTTTCTTCAGTTAAAATTTTCAAAATTTTACATTTTGGCTTTCATATTTTCTTAAAAAATCATACTACTTTTTACCATCTGTAGTTATTATGCCCACATCTCCCCAATTTATTTGCCAAGTTATCTTGCAACCAAACTCAATGAATATCCTGTAGTCGTTTGTATTTTGAATTGTCTTTTGGTCCTTCTGTCGAGCAATGGATGACAGTGTTTATTAGGGTACTTTGTCCGATATGTTTATGTCTGTTGACGATCCCGCGTCCATTGACGTAGACAACCATGGACGTAGCGTTGTTCGACATCCAGCAAGTGAATTCTGCTCAAACCGATGAAACTAGTGCTCATTGTTGAAAGCCTCATACATTTTGTATACTTTTTGCGTCTAGTAAATGGGTATGACAAACGCATATCTTTCGGTAGTGGTTTAGTTACTACGCTAGTTGATTGCAAGGCTATATTCGTTGAAAGCTGTCCAATGTTAAGTGTCGGTTAAACTTGTTGATTATAGCACAGGGACAAATATTATTGATAATACGGGGAATATAAAAGGTTTCTTAATTAAACTGCAGAATGTTAGTTCCAAAGAACTGACGTATGTTCTGTTTTAGCTGATACAAGTAAGCGATGACAATGTGATATATGAAATAC
>MJUU01036661.1:106360-151349 GCA_002080025.1 Modiolus philippinarum | reverse complement strand
AAAGTTGAAAACGATGTCTCATTTCGATGCCCCGTTCAATCCAAAATCAACGTGAACAATGAATTATCGCGATCAGGACCTTCGATCTTGATTTTTGCACTCTCAATTAATCGATATGCGAAAAGAAGAACAAACTAAGGACTTTTGATTAATCTGAAGCAAATGTGCTTATCAAATGATTAATCACGTGACAGCAGGGCCTGTGAGACGTCGCAACGTCAACATCGCGTAGCACGCTTTTACACTTATGAGAACGGAAGTTGAAATCGGAAAGTAGGCCTGAGGGATTCATGATCGACATAACAACATAATTTGGAAGTCAGCCGGTTCGAAAATGTGATGGTTTGGTAAAAGAAAATATAGGCATTGTCACTATTTAGGTCTGCAAAAAGAAATTCCTGATAATGACCTTGACCGTGACCGGAGAGGCTTCAGAATTTTAAGGGACATTTTTGGGCATAACGTTAATTCTTACGTGCAAAAAATACATTTCATCTACGAGTTGTGGTTCTCTGCTGGAAATTTAAATGTTAATATTGATAAAATCTGTGTATCGTTTTTTTTTTTGTTGAGTAGTATATAAACTTGGACCAAAATTAAATTGAACAATACGTACATGTAAGTCGATTAAGTGGAAAATATTGTAAATGTACTCTGATTTTGCCTGAATGCTGACCTACATGAAGCAGTACCAAGAAAGAAGCTTTATGCAAGGTTAGATGATAATACAATGTACATGTACAGTAACTGAGATCTGAAGTCGGACATAAACTTGAATGTACATGCAAGTTAATTAAGTGGAAACTATAGGTCATTGCCACCTAATTTTGCATGGAAAAACACTGGTCCAACAGGAATCAGCAAAGTCGTTATTTGGAGTTATCTCCTTTTGCACTACTACACAATCAGCAGAAACTATCCTGAAAAGATGCAAATTGGTATTGTAAACTAAAGACGAACTTTGAACAGTCACTTCATCATGCATGAAATGTTGGTCAAGGTAATCTATTTTTTTATCAGGAACCTTATGAATATCCAAGGTCCATTAATTAACAAAATACTATTTCTCTACCTGGTTAAGTATCTTAGATTCAAACACAAATTTTCCAATAATCATGAGTCATTCATTCCTGAAATGTAGATCAAGGAAGTCTAAATTTTATACTTAATCTTGTGACTATCCGAAATTCATCCAATGTCAAAGTGTTACTTCTCTACCCAGCTGTATCACTAAGATCTGGACTGGCACGACAAGTTTAAACTGAGTCACTAATGCATGAAATGTAGTTTAAAGTGACCTAATTGTTGTCAAAACACTAATGACTATCCAAAATGCATTCAAAGACAATATATCATTGCTATACCTGTTCCCCTGGTATCACAGAACTGGACTTTAAAGCATACTTTTACCTGAATCATTCTTACACTCATGCTCCTCAATAGAGGAGTGGATTGTAACCTTTGACTCGTGAACATGTGCATACCCGGAAGTAAAAAAGAAAAATATTTTTTTCTACATCAGTTCGAGTGTAGAGCTCATATTGGGAAAAGATAATTTATTTTTAATCACCTGCCTATCCGTCCGTTAAAGGACAGAGACTGTGTACATTGTCTATTATTGAGATATACGAATAACAAAGATGGGGGATTCATTTGTTATCGAGAATAAAAACCCAGACATGGATGTGACGTTACTTGAAATTCAGCAATGACTCCGCTCAAACCAGTGCTAAGGGCTGTCTTAAGTTACAATTAGTTTTGAGCTTAGCTCATTGTTGAGACCTCATGGTGACTTCAAGATGAGATCAACAATCATCACGTTATTCCATTACGTTTAATCATGTATTTGTTGAAACTTTCACTCTCTAACATTTTTTTCAATAAATAAATACTCAAGATACGAGAAAATAATTTGCATGAAGAATTTATGTGAATGTAATTCTGCAGATAGCCACGCTTGACAACATATGTCTGTTATGTCGAAAAAAAAAATAAAACAATAGAAAGTCATATAAAATAGCTGACAGAAAACATATTTTCTTAATCTGAAGCTAAAATCCAATCTCCGTCACAGAGTTCATATCCGTTCCGTATACTACACTACAGCATTGTAGTGTAGTATACGGAACGGATATGAACTCTGTCACGGAGATTGGTTAAAATCAACAACGGATATTAGAGCTTTACAGGAAGTAGACACACACAGCTTAGTATTATAAATTCTCAAACATCAGATTCTGCATATCGTCACCATGTAAATTGGTGTTGCCATTGACCTTTTTTTTTCACTGATTCGGTTTTACCTACTTTTTTCAAATGATCGGCTGGTCACCTCAATAGATACATACCCCCGAGGGAACCCTTGGGTATAGAAATAGGACCCATTCCGTCGTTGTGCGGGATTTGTAAATACACAACCCATCTTTCGGATGGGATGTAAACTCAGGTCCACGTGTTGGAAGAAATGCCACGCTTCCTGCACGTTAAAGAACCCTTGTAGCAAGCTCTTTTTGAGTGGTCCGTAGTTGATCTGCTACAAGGCTAATTCCCCGCCCCTTTCGCTTTCACCCTACTTTTGCAGTGGCAATCAGAATTTCCCGTCCCATTACCCTTTCCGTCCCAAACGTCATTATTTATTAACAAACTTGTTTTCGTCTTGATATAGCTGAAATATTGCTCAATAGACGTTAAACAATATTCAATCAATCAATCAAAAGATACATGATAGTGCATGTCACACTCGCTCAAGTTATTATAAAGCAATTACATATAAGTCTTTATGTTGCCAATTACGTATTATTTTTTATATAAAAATTGTAAACAAATATTCAGAGAAATACTGCATGATGCAGAACAACACAATAAACAACACAATACCGAAGTTACTACGATTTAGCATAAAGCGTTGTCCCATCTTTTTTCATGTACTTGTAGAGACTTTGTTTCATGTGGATTTACTCCATATCCCTTCATTGCTTTTTTTCAGTGTTTCGTGTTTCATTAGAACAGATACCTTTGGGAAGATCCAGAGTTTGTTACCGGACTGACTAACCCTGACTGTGACAAAACCGGACTTTTCACTGCGAGTGTGACGGTTGCCATGCGTGGAGCACATTATGCTTACCCTTCCGGAGCACCTGATGATACCTAAGTTTTTATAGGGGTTCACACTGATAGTGCTGTGTGGCGTTCTTGTTCATTTTTGTTCATTTGTTTTGTCTTTGTCATACTGAGTCAATTCATTTTGGATGTCAATTGCCGTGATTTTGGATTTATGATTTTAGAATTTCCTCGTCTTTCCTCGTCTTCTCATTTGCCGATGTATTACATTAATCTTACATTCATATACCATTTTCTTCCTAGTTATATTTACTTCCGAAGATCCTTTTGGTTATTTGTTCTCTGTAAGCTTCATCATGTTTTTCGGTTAAAAGACTTCCAAATGCTTTGGTTTGATCTCCATTGATGAGGTATATGTTGCCGAAATGAGCATGTGCAGAAAATAATTTTACAGTTACTTCGGAATATTGTTATTTCTAATTCTTAACTAAGCAATGAAAGAATATGTAGTATATAAACATAGGACAAAGTCTAAACAAATACATGGTACCAATTTTTCGGTAACTGTACACATTTGTTGTTCATTTTATTCAGTTTCTTTGCAGACTTACCTACCATAATCAGGTGTTTTGGCCATGATACCTGTGTGTTATGTGGTATTTTTCAACATCTTAAGCTTTAAGTTTAGAATCAAATTCGGGTTTAAGTAAATGAATTATTTCATATTATAAGAAAATGATGTTTTAGTTAAATATACCTACATGTTCATAAACTAGAAATACTGTGAGCATAGTACACTAAATGATGCATTCGCTCCCCCATATTAGATACATGAATGGCAGAGTCCAAGAATTGGTATGGGAAATCCACAAAAATAGTAAGATGAAAATTAGAATAAGGGGTGCACTATGATCTCACTTGAGATTTTAATTAAATTCCATTAATTGGTGACAATGCATGGCTGAGAAACACAAAATCTGGTCAGATTGAACTCTAAAATATAAGCTACATTATGACATCTCTGAAATTTTCATCGAATTCATTTTATTAGTTTAGGAGGAGTTACGGATACCATACCAGTACCCCTTCCCCCTCATATGACTATTCATGTCTTAGTATATATATGGCTATGGGAAACCCTAGAGATTTGTTAGAGAAAATTTTAATAATAAGAGGGACACTATGGCATAATGGAACAAATATTTTGTAAATGTTTCATCATCTTCCATGCATTGGTGTAGGAGGAGTAACGGATACTATACCAATACCTCTACAATGACAATGTATAGCTCAGTCCATGTATTGCTATTGGAAACCCGAAAATTGATCAGATCAAAATTTAAAATCGGGGGTTCACTATGTTGCATCCTGTGAGGATGTATAGCTTTGTCCATGTTTTGCTATGGGAAACCCGAAAATTGATCAGATCAAAATTTAAAATCGAAATTTAAATTTCTAGGGTTTCTCATAGCCATATATATACTAGACATAAAATGTCATGAGGGGGAAGGGGTACTGGTATGATATCCGCAACTCCTCCTAAATGTTGCAACAAGATTCTCTAAAAGTTTCATCACATTCAATTAAATAAGGAGGTTTGGTTTAGCCCTACCACTGTCTCTTGCTAGTGTAGTTACCAAGTTTGGCTATCCCGAATTCCTTTCGTTATTTACGTTTGTCTCTGGAAAGTAATCGGTTATTCTGATGTGGTTTCTTACTGGATTGTGACATGTGATTGGAATTTTCGGTCATTGCAGAAGTTTCCTGTTATCTTTTCTTTGTAATTGGTCTAGGAGGATCTGCGGATAACATACAAGTACCCCCTAATGACAATGCTTTACTTTCCGATGAATAAAAATTGATGAAATTATCAAGTGAGCTCAAAGTGCACCTCCTATCTTAAATTTGAAATGTGGATACCATACCAGCACCCCCTTATAACAATACATGGTTAATTTCATGTATGGCTATGAGAAACGCCAAACAATTGGTCAGATTAGAATCTAAAATAGGAGGTGTGCTATAGTATTATATGATAAAGATTCCCTGAATTGTTTTTTTTTCAAATTCTACTTATTGGTTTAGGAGGAGTTGCGGATTCCACAACCAGTACCCTTCCCCCAATGGCAATGCATGGTTCAGTCCATTTATTGCTGTGGGAAACCCCAAAAATGTCCTTAAAAAATATTAAATCAGGTGGTGATCTTTAGCGTCATGTGTTCAAAATCAATCCATGGGTTTTTGAGGAGTGGCGGATACAAAGTCAGACAGGCGGAAAAAATGAGAACTATCTATATGTACCCCACTATTTTCAAAAGAGGGGTTTAATTTTAAAAAATACGTTAAAACTCCATTCTTATACAATTTCAATATATATTCATTGTTATGCCATATGCAATGGTCCTCGTTTGAACAATTTTAATTTACCATAAGGGGATTTTTGTTAATATTCAAATCACTGTCGAGTGCGAGTGTTGGATACAAAAAAGATCGATCAAATTTTAGAATATCTACCTAATTATAAATTGAGTCTTTGTCCGCTTTAATCAGAAATTTATTGACTTCTATCACCAAAACAATAAACTAAAATAAGGATTTTTAATAAAATGCAGTAACTTTGAATAATATGTTAAAAAGTTTCAGTGTTCGTGTAAAAAAATGCAGATGAATGTGCTATATCAAGTATAAAGCAGGTTCGTAAATTTAAACAAAACACTAAATTTAAAATGAATAAAGTATAAAAACACATCCTAAAGAAATTCAGTTGAGGCAAGTTCTTACTATAGAGACAGAAAATTTCGTAGGGAGTTAAATTTTGTTTATTTAGCGGGTGGGAGTAATCAACGAAATAACATTACCAAGAATTAAACTCTACAGCTATTTTGTAACTTAACTGCTATGAACTCCACTAAAAATTCTTCCCATTTTGTTCATTGTTGAAAGCCTCACGGTGACTTCATGATGAAGAACAACAAGAACTTTGTCTGAATAGCATTTACTCATACCTTTCCACTGTGTATTGGCTACAAACGGGGGATATAACAAAATTGCCGAACAGAGCTGTCAAGAGCCGACATCCATGAGACAAAAGACAAATAAGGTGGAAAGCACCGGAAAAAATGTCGACCGCAATGGTCCTGACTTGGTTCAGGCATTTTAAAAGAAAAGATGGGTTAAATTAGTTTTATGGCATGACAAACCCCCCTTCCATTGCGGCAGTGTCCGGAATCAACTCGACAGCAACTTCCTTTGACAGGTCGTAAGTCAGTGAAATGTTTATCCCAGTTGTAAGTAAAAATAATGTTGTGAAAGATATATCGATTATCCGTAACATTGTAAAACAACCACTTAACCAAACAAGGGCAGTAGAATACCGAAGGAACAAAAGATAAACCAAAGATTCTGTAAAATCTTAAATTGAAACCAGAACATCTAAATCATGTAACATAGAACGTTATGACGGGGTTGACTCTTTTAGTTAAGGTATTTCAAGACCAAATGTATTGTAAATTGCGAGATAGGCAAATTGTATATTAGGAGCTTGTTGAAGGGAAGATGGCGTGGATCAAATCCTAAAGGTTCCTAGAAAATACTGTGACTTCAAGATGAAGAACAACAATAAAAGCGTTGTCCCATTGCTTGGTTTTACCATGTATTTGTCTCATGTGCATTTACTTCATAGCCTTTCATTGTTTATTTATAAATTATTTTGTGATCTACCAAGACTCATAGTTCCGATAGTACATAAACAAAGTTTTATACAAAAACATTGTTAGTTTACATACTAGAAATCAACAGTTGTATTTGTGAAAAAAATTCCCAGAATAATTGTGTAAATGAAATCAACGAAGTTACAATATTCCATGTGTGGCTGTTGTGAACACCTTGAACAAAATAATGAGGGTGTTGTCATTCACTGAGAAATGGAATCAACTAAATTTTTATTTAGGTACATAAGAAAATTGATCCTAATTTAGTCCAGTTAACCAAGGTGATATGATAAGTATCGTTTAGTATTGTTTATAAATGACTTTTACAAATGTACACTTTTACTATCCAAAAATGTATCAACATCAAATTTCTAAATCATTTGATTATGAAATAATTTTTGGCAGGTATATGGTTATTGTCATTTAACAATGGGTTTGGCTTTTATATTCGAATTTAACCTAGAGCGTTAGCGAGGGGTTAACGAATATTAAGGTCATGCTTAAGGGGGTAGACCTGGGGAAGCCTAAAATTTTCCACTCGTTTAATTTTCTTAATATTTTCAGTATTAAAACTACACATGTTCATGTCGACTTTCAGCAATTTTCAACAATTTTTACCGTCCCGTTTTATGTCTAGTGGTGATTAAAAATACTCCGTTTGCTCATATTATTTTTTCCCTTCAGGACTTGATTGTGGTGTATAAAATTGGCTCTAATTAAATGTTTATTTGATCTGAAATTATTTCAAATGCAAAATTCTGTAGTTTAGACATGTGTGAAAGTAAGCATTAATGATGGAAGTAAATCTTACTAGTTTGAACTGAAATACATTGGAATTCTGAATAGTATAGGCTGAAAGTTTTACCCTATTATGATCACTATTAAACACTTCTTGCAAAAAATTGTGTCGTTTAATATTCACCAAAAACTGAGAATAGAAAGAAAACTAGTATATGTAAGATATATTAAAATTTTAGAAAATTCTACCGTCCCATTTTTTCTTTATTTAGAATAAAGTAGCTAAAAATCAATAAAATTGCTGAATCTGTGCTATAAATTACCTCCCTTGGAAAAAATCCGACTTTTTAGATATTTCAATTATCTTTGGACAGCATTGCAAAAATGTAGAGTAAAATGCACTCATTATGAATAACTGGAAGTTGGGTACTTGTTTTCATGACAAATTTAATATACATTTGCTGTGTGGAATTTTTTTTTACAATTTTGAAATTTTGATAATACCTATTGTAATGATTCTATTTGTTTGGGTAAGTAATAAAAAAGTGCAAAACAGAGTTATCTCCTCCTACCCCAGGTCTACCCCCTTAAATGACAATAACCATATTTCAGAATTTTCCATTCTGAAACGATGTAAGGGAAGGCGGATTTATCATTTGAATTGCTGCCTGTGTCTATGACGTCACAATACATAATCTGACGTTTTCAAACAGATGTAAGTTCAAAATCCAAATCAAAAGCTAGACAATATAATTTCACGAGTCTGAATGTCACGTGAAAATTCGAGAAGATTTCAGACGATTAATCAAAATGTTACAACATATGAAAATGACACAATAAAATCCTAAAACTGGACAATGGAAAACCATAATACATTTGCATTCAAATGATAGATCAGTGTAATTGCGGGAAACAAAACTGGTTATTTGTCTGATAAAAAAATAAATTTGATAGATATTGATAGTAATTTCTTATATGCTTCTTTATAGATACAAATATATCACTTTTGTTTCAGGATTGACATTTTCCCTGATAAAACATTCGTTTCGTAATGCAGTATACGAAATAAGAATTTTAAAGAGATAGTGCTTGCAGTGTAGTGTTGTTATAGTATGGACTGTTATTATTTAACATTTAACAACATTAACAGACACTACAAGCATAACAATATTAACAGATACTACAATCAAAACAATATTAACTGATACTACAAGCAAAACAATATTAACAGATACTACAATCAAAACAATATTAACTGATACTACAAGCAAAACAATATTAACTGATACTACAAGCAAAACAATATTAACTGATACTACAAGCAAAACAATATTAACTGATACTACAAGCAAAACAATATTCACAGATACTACAAGCAAAACAATATTAACTGATACTACAAGCAAAACAATATTAACAGCATAATACTTCATTATTTTACAAATTTAATACTACATTCTTCTCAATTAAACATCAGAAGCGTCATACCATTTCGAAATGTATAGAAATAGATTACGAGGTCGTTTTATCTTGGTATTGGTATCATCGGGGATTGTGTTGTTTACAAAGAAATATGTCGGACTTCAAACGAGGCAGGTGGTCAATCTAAATAAGATATCAGATACCGCATTTTACGGCGCATTTAAAAAACAATTCTTAGTTATTTCAGTCTCTCTGATAATTCGAATTCACCAGCAGTTTTAAATATGGAAATGAAACAATATTTTAAAAAAGGGACCGTAACTACAGCGCTAGCTCCACCAACTAAGAATACATCAGGAAATATATTATCGTCAGCAGCATTACAGAAACGGACGATGATACAAGAGCATTCTGCCAAATTAGGGAGTGTACCAGTACGAAAAGACACGTGTAATAATTGTTTTAAAAATGACTTTCAGATACTTATTAATGCTGAAAATATATGCAAAGATGCTTCAAAAATAGATATATTAATAGTTTTATTAAGTCCTCCTGCAGAAGGAACACGCCGACAAGCAATACGTAAAACGTGGGGTTCTGTCTGTAATCATCGGACTTCTACGATTCGTTGTATTTTTCTGATCGGAAATTCTCCTCATTCGCTAGCAACAAGGGATTCAAAAAATTTATCCAGTATGAAAATGGAAAAAAAACATGGAACAACAAAGGGAAATCCATAATGATATAGTACAGTTTGATTTTGTCGACTTCTATGCAAATTTAACTTATAAGACATTATCTGGATTAAAATAGATGACAAGATTTTGTGAAAGTGCGCAGTACGTTATGAAAACAGACACAGATTTGTTTGTTACAGTCCAAACACAGTTACCGTACCCAGTGTTACTACTAGTCTACCTTATACTCTGCTGGACTTGCTACTACACTGCTTGATTAGTCGTTATTTTACTTTGTACTACTGTCATTAGCGTTTCAGTTCTTTTCAAAATCATTTAGTAATGCATCATATACATTTTCTCCAATCAAAGACAAATTACCCTTTGTCGTATCGTTAAGTTTGTTGTAGAGATTGCCCAAAGGTATTAAGACCCTGTTATTTATTGTTTAGAAAACAAAAAAATGTTTGATCACTTGAATACTGATTAATATGTTTTATAACTGAATGTATAAAAGTGTTCACAAAAAAGTCAATATTGGATGGACGTATATAAGTTCCGAAACAAACCTGTGAAATAATTAAATCGCAAAATATGAAACTACAAATAATCTCATCTTTTGATTCCGCCTTTTAAGTCCCTCTTACACTAGACGAACGAACGCCGAACGTATAAAAATAAATTATATCCGCTCGTCTCCGTTCATATACGTTTGTTGTCCGTTCTTTGTCCGGTGAATACTGTACAAGTACGGTGATGTCCGTTTTGTACGGTGAAAAATTTTGAACAAGTTCAAAACTTGGAACGGACATATACCGCACAAAATGTCCGGTGAATGTACGGTAGGTTTACGTTTTGTTCGGTTGTCATCTTGTCCGTCTTGCATCCGTTCATATACGGTAGATTTAATTGGTGAAACGAACTTTTACCGAAGAGATAACGGATTAACCGTTCGAGTTCCAGACTTACAGCGGACACCAACCGGACGAGCACCGAATGAAACGAATTTATTAAAATATATGTTGTGCAACGGCCAAAATCAACATGTAATAAAAAAAAATAAGAAGAATCGTCAAAGTAGGCAAATATTTAAAGATAATGAGCACAAACTAATCAAATTAAAAAGAGAAAAAAAACAGCTAAGAACGGACAGAAAACCAAAATTATGGTCCTGTCAGAACGAGACAAACTTGAATCACTGAAGAATAACATAATTTATCTGGTTGCCCCATAGTTGGAGGCTATTAGGCCGATATTTTGAGCCTTGCTCTCTGGTCCTTTCTTCTTATTTTAGCCAGTTTTTTAATTATTTTTTACTGTATATTTTGTCCTTTTTTAACTTTTCAGATGTGGCCTACTTTTACCATTCTTATTTTGCTTCATACGATTTTACAACAATTGCTTATTATGAGATCATCCAATAGAAGGTGCTATACACTACTTTTTTAAAGTTGCTTATTTAATTTAGTAATTGCAAGACTTATGCAGTGTTTGTTTATTTGTATTTATATTGTAACATTTTTTCTTAAATATACCTATAACATCAAAATTAAAAAATTGTCCGTTTTCTCGCCGTTTGGAATTTTTGCCTTGGGTCGTTGGTGAAGAAGGTTATCTGTGACCTGACATGTTTTTTCTTAGGTCATTCTCTTGCTTTTTACTATTCGGTGACATTTTGGGAAAATGAATTTAATTGGTCAAGCACGCCGTAATGATTATCTGTGTAAAATAAGTTGTTGAGCGGTCAAAAGACACAGGTTTAATATAGCAAAGAAAGAGAAAACCTTACAATGGCCAAAAATTTCAATCACATGCCACAATCTACTAGGGAACTGCACAAAAAATAATAAAAAAGGACAAACGTAGACAACGATAAGAACTCGGGATAGCATGTTTGAAAAATCGATTGTTTTGCATAGTAATTTCAATTCGTTTTACTCGGTGCTCGTACGCTACGTTTTTGTTAGCAATTCGTTTTATTCGGTTCTCATCCGGTATGTTACCGTTATAAATACGTTTACTTCGGTGCTCGTCCTGTAGGATTCCGGTGTTTGTTCGGAATTAGTTCGGTTTATTCGGTACCAGGACTGTGCATATACGGTGTATTTACTGTTTACCTCCGGTTTTTGTGCGTTTTCACAGTAATTCGTGTACGAACAAAAATATTTACCACCGTACAAAAATGATTGTCATCCGTTTCTCATACGTTTGTGCTATACGGTGTAGTGTAAGTGTGGCTGTAAGGGCCTAAGAGAGGGGGTACACTCACTACATATTGGGTAGTGGTGGGTTCTGACAAAAAGGGGTGTTTGTTATAATATTGCTTACAATGGGTATGTTATTTCAACTTTGCTTCTGAAGGAGTTTATTAAATTTAGTCGCTAATATGACAGGTCAGAATCTTTATTGGATTACAGTGCAACCTCATTATTGCGCTACTTCATGTTGGGACCAGAGAGAATTTTGGGAATAAGTGAGGGTGGTGGTATATCAAGGGAATGAATCACATAGAAACTATTCAACTTTATGAAAAATGGACCATGGAAATGGGTGATGATAAATGAGGGACAGCCATTAAAGAGGGGCATTATAACGAGGGAGAACTGTATACCAGTGATCTGTCATTTTAGTCCTTATTTTATAGTAAAATCACGAATCTTGACTGTAATTTCTGTAAGTATTGCACAGTAGTAATTTAACAAAATGACAACAAATGCTAAGGATGCAACATTTTGGGATTGTCTACAATGGTGTTGCAAAGATCCATAAAAAAACTACAATGGGGTTGCAAATTTACTTATTGGTTGTTTACAATGTGAGCAGAATCGAAACATTCTGCATTCTTCTTAACTGTCAAATTTGGACACATTTCTTGTCCTATAGCTACATGTTACAAACAACTAAATTGATCAACAAAGCAAATTGTTGACTTCTTGATTGGATTAAATAACAAACAAACAGATTATCAGGTAGTTAGTGCGTTACTAAATGAATTTGAAAAGAAATTTGTCACCTATAAGGGCAGTACAAAACAAAATAATAACCAATCAAGCAGTGTAGTAGCAAGTCCACCACAGTATAAGACAGACTAGTAGTAACACTGGGTACGGTAACTGTGTTTAGACTGTAATACTTATTTGTTGCCCGCCTTATCAAAACAAGCACCAAAGTCTAATTTTCCAGGAGGAGTATTCTGGGGTCCGTCTCTCCAAAAGCATTGTCACAAAAACTGCTGAGTCAGGGATATGTTCAGCCGTTGTTACTTTCGTCCCTTCAGAAATTCTATGGCCGTCACCACATCATAGATAGATATGAAATGTCAGTGTCACAAATGAAAACTGACATTTTCAGCTAGATTAACATCTTCCCGGATTTGACACTACCGGTTTTGACTTTACCCTGGATTGACCCACTGACAGTATGACGGGTGCTGTATACAGAGCAGGACATGCTTACCCTTCCGGGCCACCTGAAGTCGCTCTCGGTTTTTATGGGAGTTCACACTGTCAGTGCTTCAGTTTTTTTTTTTGTGTTGTCTTGTTAAATTTTAGTTTTGTCTTCGTCAGTGATGTTTGTGGTACCGAATTGTCCTTGTCCATGTTTGAATACTAAAGAGATTACAAAAGCTTTTCAAAATATCACAACGGTACTGTTTGAGAGTTAGAGAAGTTACATGTACCATGGTTCTTAATTGGTATTGTCTCGGGGTTAGAAAAATTACAATAACCAATCAGTATCTTAACAGATCTTTCAAAACATATGCCGTACTGACCGTGTGACGGGTGCTGTATACAGAGCTGGACATGGTTACCCTTCCGGAGCACCTGATGTCACTCTGTTTTTTGAGAGTTCACACTGTTAGTGCTTTAGTTTTTTGTGTTGTATATGTAATGTTCGTGTGTTTTGTGGGTATGTGGTGTCTTTGGTCTTCCGTCTTCTGGTGTTGTTGCTTTTGCCTTGTCTCTGGACTTTGATTTGTGTAATCTTGTGCTTTGTTCCTTCGGTATTCTACTGCCGTTGTTTAGAAATATAGGGTCAAAGTGGTTTGTATCATATAATCAATTTCCACATAAGTTGTTTCCACGTTTATGTTCTGGAACAGTGTACCTACTTAGTGCTGATGTGGTCCGTTTAGTTTTACAAAAATCTCAAAACATCCCTTTTTTCCTGTTTGAAGATGTGTATTTAGCTTTGTGTTTTGAAGGTAATGGTGTTAAGGCAAGAAATTTAGCAGAGTTTTCGCCGGGAGAGCGCCGTGCAAACCTTAATATTATAAAAACCAAGTAATAACATCTCACTTTATGACTTCAGATGCGATGTACATGTACTGAGAAAAAATCATTTCATGTAATACTACAGAAATACCGCACAATGTTTACAAGGAAATTTTATGAAGTGGAAATTAAGTTGCCCTTTCTATGTGGTCGTTGGAATTCAACATTTCTCCATTGAAAGACATTTTTGGTGGGATCGTGTTCTCTCCCATTCATTTATTTGATTGATAAAATTATTGAAACAACATCATAACCAGGCTACAACAAAAAACGAAATTACATCGCCAATTCATCGTTATTGGAGTCTCTTAATTTTATGTAAATATGTAATGCACTGAGGCCTCTTTTTATCCAAGGAACTAAGTAATCTTAGAAGTTCGTTGTGTAAGAAGCTATGATTTTTTAATTATTAGAAGACGATAAAATAGTTTTTACCAACTTATTTAGGCCAATTAATGAATTGTTTGAGAAGTAAAAAATTATTCGCCTTGGACTTCCTCCTCGATTAATAGCCTTTTCATGTCTCAATGTCTCAATGAATAGATCGGCAAACGTATACCGAAGGGAAAATGGAGATAGATCCAGAATTTTAAAAAGGCTGCAATACATAAATAAAAAATGAAGACAATATGACTAAGACAAAACCAGTCAAAAATAACCAAGAATACATTTAATTGAAAACCTAAAATTTGATTGGCTGAGAAAAGAAACCACATGACAGTCTTGATTCCCGTTGAATGGCTAGAAGGTAATAAGGTAAGAAATCGAAAACTTAAATTGCACTTTTCTCAAAGCTAAGAAATGATGTCTCACAATACTGAAACTATCTATCTGATAAAACCCCATATTAAAGAATATTTTACTCGAATGCTTGCAGGCAAAAAAACAGAATATAAATATCAATTAGATTATCAGTAAGAGATTTTAAACGTAACATCAAAAATATCAAAACAATTTCAGAGGAAATTGAAGGCATAAATTTTCATGACAACAGCAGTAGAATAGGAAAGACCAAAAGCTAAAATGGTTAATTTTGGAAATTTGAATTTTATGCTTCTCAGATTTAACACTTCAGTTATTCTGAAAAGAAAACTGGATTGTGAATAAAATTAAAACCTAATGGTCATTGTCAGAAAAATGGGACATGTCAACATCACGGATATTATACATACCATAGATTAATGAACACCACCTGATCATCTCTTCACCATCCAGTAAAGATTATTTCGATCTGATATAAAATAAAAATCATATAGTAAAGAATGTAATGTGTGCAGATGCACAGTAATTGTAGTGTAAGTATAATCCTCCTCCTATTCTAAAGACCCGCTAAAAACTTAAATACTCATGGCAGGTTGACCGCTTATTAACGTTCATTTTCCATTCATCAGCATTTAATTGAATGTAATTCTGCAGATGGCCAATAAAGAATGGTAAAGGCAAATATTACTTTTTCCAAATGTCTGCATTAGCCAACCTGAGGGATTCTTGTTATCAATAAAGATTTGTGACAGTATTTTATTACTAAAAAACAGCTTGAATACTCATAACAAGTTAATGACACAATTGCGTTTATTTTTAATACATCAGCATTTGAGGCGGGACTTTTGAGTCTTGTTGGCATTGGAAAATGTTCTATTACTGTACGAAAAATATCAATACATTGAGAGTGAATCACCAAGTAATCAACGTGTTGAGCTAAGGGTGATTTAAATATTTATTCCATTTGTAGCGCTTCAGGTTCAATTGTTTTTCGTTAATTAAAATTTAGCTAAAGAATTGTCATGTTGAAAAAAATATAAGTACAATTCAATTTCATAAATAGTTGGTATATATTAGTCCATGGGTTGGATAGAGTAGACCCCCCCCCCCCCTTTGCACCCTCCGCTTACATCCCCTTTTCAATATAAAGCATGTTAACACGAGCATAAACTGCACGCACTGGTTGAATAGGCCAAAATCTGAGACCCATCCACCAACATTTTGGAACATTTCGTTTTTCTTTCAAGTTTTTCTTTAAATGCTTCAAAATTGTGACCAATGCTTCAAAGTTAATAAGAGGTATCAATTCATAGCCAATGGTATAAGCTTTACAAAGATTACAAATTTTCATTACTTCTCTACCCACCAATAAGTTACACAGATCCCCCTACCCCTAGGAAATATTGGCAAACATCTTTATATTTCTTTAAAACTGCGTAATTTTGATAGTTTATAGAACCCAAAGTGCACCAAAAGTCCAAATTCGGAAAATTGTTTTGAGTCGTTCAATGTATTTTCTTGAATATAAAGCATGTTAACAAGTTTTAAATGAAAAGGGTCAGTCAGAGATTGCAATACCCCAGCTAATCTTTTTTTTACCTATACTAAAGTTTGGATAGAATTCCCAAAAAATAACAGGTCTTTGAGAGTTTTATAAAATTTACCAAAACCAGAATCAAACATTTTTGCAGTCTTCCTATTGAATAAAATCACTGTTACTGTCAGGAATTGCAAAAAGGTATGCCTGTTAGGTTGAATTCCCAAAAATACTGGTCTTTGAGGATTTCAGGAAATTTACCAGAAGAAGAGCAGAAGATGTTTGCAGTCTATCTATTGAAAACAATGATATGTAATGTAAGGAATTGAATAAGGTATGGTTGCTAGGTAGAATTCCAAGAAATAACAGGTCTTTGAGAGTTTCGGGAAATTTAACAAAATCAGAATCAAAGTCTTTTGCAATCTGACTATTGAAAATTATCATCATTACTGTTCGGAATGGAAAATGATATGGTTGCTAGGTAGAATTCCTTAAAATAACAGGTCTTAAAGACTTTCAGGAAATTTACCAAAATAAGAATTTTTTTTGCAATCTTACTACTGAAAATGATCATCATTACTGTTAGGAATGGAAAAAGATATGATTGCTAGGTAGAATTCCAAAATATAACAGGTCTAAAAGACTTTCAGGAAATTTACCAAAATAAGAATCAAAGTTTTTTTGCAAATTGGCTATTGAAAATGATCATCATTACTGTTAGGAATTGAAAAGATATAGTTGCTAGGTAGAATTCCAAAAAAATAATAGGTCGTTATGATATTCAGGAAATTAACCAAAATTAGAATCACAGTTTTTGTAATCCGAATGTTGAAAATGATCATCATTACTGTTAGGAATTTAAAAAGATATGGCTGCTAGGTACATTCCAAAAATAACAGGTCTTTAAGACTAACAGGAAATTTACCAAAATTAAAATCAAAGTTTTTTTGCAATCTAATTATTGAAAATGATCATCATTACTGTTAGTAATGGAAAAATATATGGTTGCTTGGTAGAATTCTAAAAAAAATAACAGGTCTTTAAGACTTTCAGGAAATTTACCTAAATAAAAATCAAAGTTTTTAGCAATCTGACCATTGAAAATGATCATCATTACTGTTAGGGATTGAAAAAGATATGGTTGCTAGGTAGAATTCCAAAAATAAGTTCTTTAAGACTTACAGGAAATTTACCAAAATTAAAATCAAAGTTTTTTGCAATCTGATTATTGAAAATGATCATCATTTCTGTTAGAAATGGAAAAGGATATGGTTGCTAGGTAGAATTCCAAAAAATAACAGGTCTTTTAAGACTTTCAGGATATTTACCAACATTAGAATCAAAACTTTTTTGCAATCTGATGATTGGAAATTATCACTGATAAAATAAGGCATAAAAAAGTTGTGGTTGCTAGATAAAATTCAAAAAAGTAATGAGCCTTTGAGAGTTTTTAGGAAATTTACTAATATAAGAATCATATTTTTGTTGTTTAAGTGTTCATACTAGCTGATGACATTAAAGAGTTGATTAATTATATGACTTTATGTTAGAATTTCAAAATTAGTGGTCTTTGACATTTTCAGGAAATTTACCAAATTTGGCACCGAAGTCTAAATTCTAAATTCTTATCTTGGATTCGAAAAGCAATTCAAGTTATTCCATATGAAAATACAAACCACAAAATGAAAATTATACATAAAGTTCCAGTAATTTGCTGAGTGCTTATTGTTTTACACTTTTTGGTCCCTTAAGGGCATGCCCCCAGGGCTGAAACCAAATGTGCGTTATCAGAAAAAAAATAAGATAAACATAATGGAACTCATATAGAAAGTTTCGGCTTCAAAACATAAATACTTCAGAAAATTTCGCATATTACTGGATAACTCGAAATACAATTTCGCTCATTATTCCGCCCTGAAGGCCAATTTAAAAATTTCGAAGCCTTCGGCACTTTTATAGTGTTACTTATACCCTTAAAACAAGGTTTCTGCAACTTAAGGTGTAGGAGGAGTTCTAGCTGAACCGTTTTTTTTACCCCCTAGAGGCCATGCCCTGAGGGGTCATACGAAAATTCTGACACCCTCTGTGAAGTTGCTACATAATATGTGAGTCGAGTCCTAGGTTTCAACTTTCTAGCCCAAATAGCCTTGGAGATTTCTTCGATTATTGGATATTGCGCAAATTCGTTTTCGTCCATAATTTGTCCCTTCGGTGTTTTACAGAAACTCCGAATCCCTAGCGCGCTAGTGCAGATTATACTCTTGTATGGTGCCAAGTTTCAAATTGTATCTCCTATCGTAGAGCACTTCGCACATACGTACGTACGTACGGACGGACGGAATGCATTACAGAATCCCCCCACTTTCGCTAACAACCCACAGTTTTATTTTCAAATACACCAAAAAATACATCTTTGGATATTTCCGTTTTTAACGAAAAATTCTTTTTCCTAATGTTTTTGCTGTTGTAATTTAAAATATAAATCAAACGAAAGCTATTGATATTTGATTAACAAATGATACAAAATAATGGTTATTTAAAGGTAATATAAACTCCATACATGAATAGAATTTCCCCTACCCAAATAAATTATTGAGAAAATTGGCACGTTTTTCCCGACAGTCGCGCATAGATAGTCAAATCACATCAAATGCTATTTAGATTCTATTGGTAATTTTACACATGTTTTGGTATATGGATTTCCAAATGTTTTGATTTTATCTGCACTGAAGAGACATAACTTGTCAAAATGCAGAAATTTATAAATAATAAATATAGATTTATAATAACTTCGGTATTTTGTAAATCATGGTTAATATATCAATTTTGTATGGCTGTTATCATAATGTGCAATTTTCACAATCGTTTTTAGACCTAAACCGAGTATTGAGCCAGAAATTGATGAAAAATGGGACTTTTCATGATTTTAGAATTTTCAAAAAATTTTCCTTTTAAAGCGATACATCTTTGAGCATAACATTATGTGATTAAGTTGTTTTAAGTTATACATATGCAATAATAAAGCACTGAATTAATTTAGATGAAAGGTTCAGTGTCATTGAAAATACCGGAAATGTTACCCCTACCCCAATTAATTACTGCGCTTTGGCAAGTTTTGTATATAAATGAACAAAAAATGTCAAAGCTTTTGTTTTGTATGTAGAAAATGATGAGATATATTAGAAATTCAGTTTTAACGTCTAAAGAAGAAAATGATTTATGATTTGGGCCAAAATTTGTGAAAGATTGGAATTTTTGCTTTTCAGAGTTTTTTTTTATAATTCACTGTAAATTTATTATATCCATAAAACATGGAATTTTTATATGAAAATTGCAATTTAATTGTGCTTAGCTATGCGTTAACCATCTAAATGTAATGAATAAATGTACAAGAAGCAGCAAGGAGATTTTAAAAACGGAAATTTTCTTCCCACTTCCACCAGAAATGTATGCAAAATGGCATTTCAGGGAATTCAAATTTGTTCATTACAAACTTTAAACTTAATATATATTTCATCAAATTTTTAACCATTATGTTAAAATTATACAGATGAACATTCTCATGGAAGTGAATGGTATTACACAAAATTTTGTGTGTATATATAGCTTCATTTATGTATTTAAGTAGGATTTCCTACTTATGACAACAACCAAACCCCTCGCTTTTTTAAGGTTTGGTTAGTTTAAATGTCCATTTTTTTTTTATTCAACAGAATTCAGCAATGGTTTTGGGTATACTTCCTGTCTAAATGGCATTGATTACACGCATTCAATGCTGTAGTATGTACATAAACACTTGAATTATCGTTTAAAATGAATTATAGGGCAAGGCAACGTATCCTTACATCGATAGATACGCCTCTTAATACTATTACATCCAATATTAGTACTTCTTTTTCATAACAAGTTTGGTTTAATAGTATTGTCATGATCTTTCTTCAATACTAAATAGGTTAACATGTCAATTGCCTAGTACTTATAGGTATAAAAAGAAATAACCAAAGTCTTCCAATAAAGAAATTAAGGCAAACATTTACACATTACACTTAAAATACTTAAACTAGTGCGATGTCTCATTTATGCAGAAGCTAAATTAACAGTAACTTCGGTATTTTGTTATTGATATACATCAAACGCCTGTTACCATAAAGATTAGAAGACCGTATTTCGTGAAGTGCCTGAATTGGAAATACTTACACCAATTTATAGACAAATAGTGCTAAATACCGAAATATTTAAGGGAATATTACAAGTTCTATGTTTAGTGTTTTCGATACTGATAGACTGAAAAATTAAAATCGTTTTATCTCACTTTCAAAACAAAACAATTTTATTCTATGCATATATCGATTTAGTTTTTTACCAATATCTGCAACAGAAAAACATATTAGTCATCTAATCGCAACAAAATATATTAAATTCCAGAATCAGAAAACTTCGATTTTTCAATATTTCTTTTATCAAAATCTTTTTGTTTGCACTTATCATAACAAACTCTATCTATCAATTGCCATTATTCTGTAGCCATATGAATAAAATATGAATATGAATAATATTCATATTGAATAATAAATATTAAATATGAATAAAAAATTAAAGTAAAACGTTGTATGTAATTTTGAACATCGTTGCTCTATTTCAAACTTATTCCTCACATAACAATACCCGTTTTAGATTTTTGGTAACAATCTATAAGAGATTATTTTAACATATTAATATGTTTGCAATTTTTAAAAATGTCGTTAGTTTAAAATGTTTTCAGCATATAAAACAATATTTTATCCACATTTTAAAGTTATATATCAATTTCATGAAGTATTTCCATCTCAAGGTCAAAACAGCAAAAATTCTGAAAAACGGAAAAATACCATTTTGCATACAATTTCGAGCAAAAGGGTCGAAAAAACACCTCTTAAAAAGATGAATTTACTTGAATGGTCTTCTGCGTATCAGCTACAGTGAATTACATACCAGAATTCGCATTACACATTACCTTTTTACCATTTAGACCATGGAAATTTTAAATTTTCCCTTAATTTTTAGGAGGAGGGGTGCTAATTTTGACATTTGTGAAACTACAATAAGTCTGAAGCTAATTTTCTTTCACACAATTTGTTACTAGCATATCATAAATTATAATTACATTGGCAATTATCAAATATATGTTCGAAAACCAAACTTTTAGAAACTTTAATGGTCTTATTTACAAATGATAAGTTGGGCATGAAAACTAGACCAAATGACGAGAGTTGTTTGCCTGAAAAGAACTGAGAGCCAAAAATTGTCATTTTCTAAATTTCTGCAGGGGAATGGGTATATTTTTTATATCATCAGATCATAAAAATTTCGCAAAGTGTCTAAACTTGTGTTTATTGTAAAGAATATTAAATTATCGTTAATTTGGTACCAAATTTCAGTACATCTAACTTATCTTCAGACAGTTATGGTACTTAAAAAATGAAATTTATGTTAAAATTAAAATACAAGAAGTTAGCGTTGTACTATAAACGTCGGCCTATACTGTGTATGCGTGCAGATTATATTCGTGTAAACATGTTTTATTTGAAGAGGGGACATAGAAGGACTGAAAAAATTGGCCTTGTTCGAAAGTGGGAAAGTGCTTTCAGCCCATTGACTGTATTTATTTCAATAAGTCAGGAATCCAGTCATTCCTTCTAACTGGTATTTGATAAGATCGTTTCCGCCTTCAATTTCACGAGAATTCCTTTCTCGAAACCCCGTATTGATTTTTCTGCAGATGGCCATTTCGAAAACTTAAAATACAGATAAAAGTCAAACAATAGAATGACCAACAATCAAAACAACTGAAACATATGACATAAAATAGATAATAAATGGCCTGAAAGTAAAAGCAAATTGACGAAGAACATCAAGGAAACACTCCGCATGCAAAGTCTCATAAAATCTTAAAACTTTATTGAAACGCAAAGGCTTAGTGGAAAAAAGTTGTGTGTGTATTTTTCATAATTTTTTACTGTTTTGTCCAAAAAGATGTAGGAATATCAGTTACATATTCTGTAAAAAAAATATCTGAATGAGTGCCAATTCAAGGTGAGGGAGGGTTTGGATCCAAGAAAACGAGTTTAACCCACCGCAATTGTTGCGCCTGTCCCAAGTCAGGAATATGTTGGTCATTGGGTTGTCCTTGTCTTCTTATAAAATTTTAGTTTCTTGATATTTGGGTTATTGGATGTGGTTTGTTTCCATTGATTCATTCACTTTTTTCCTTTTTAGGGCCATTTAGGGCTTGCTATATGGTGTGAGGTTCCTCATGTTGTTGAAGACCGTACATTGACCCCTAGATGCTTTGTTTTGGGTCGTTTTAACCTGGATATGGGATGTTGTCTCCTTGACTTTCTTTTTCATACTCAAAATATAAACCATATAAATACTTGAGAAAGTATGATTCTGCAAAATAGGTAAAATTTACTGAGCCCAAAAGGACTAAATGACAGATGTAGCTGTAGCACCTTTTTCATTCATCTTAATTATGTCTAACTGTAACAAAATTTTGATCAAAAAATGGAGTATCTACCTCTTGCAAAGCTCTGTCCTTAGCTGATTTTTTGCTTTTCTATTTAGATATAATTGGTAATAAGTTCACATATTTGGCTTTTCTATTTAGATATAATTGGTAATAAGTTCTCTATCAGCCTTTACACATATTTCGGAGTATGGATTTCCAAATATTTTAATATTTCGATTTAATCTGCACTGAAGACATAAGTTGTCAAAATGCGCATATACAGAATCCAAATTGACAGAAACTTCGGTATTTCGTTATTTATTACCACTGGTTCGATGCCTTTGCTGGTGGACTGTTAGTCCCCGAAGGTATTCACCAACCCAGTAGCCAGTACTTCGGTGCTGGCCCGAAAACTGATTTTATCTTGAAACTTGCAATATCTAAATTTAACAAAATTTGTTCAAAAATAAGGAGAAACTGCCTCTTGCAAAGCTCTGTCCTTAGCTGATTTTGGCTTTTCTATTTAGATATTATTAGTAATTAATTCTCTATCAGCCTTTACATATATTTCGGTGTATGGATGTCCAAATATTTTGATTTAATCCGCACCGAAGAGACATAAGTTGTCGAAATGCACATATGCAGAACTTAGGTATTTTGTTTGTTAGTTGGAAGAATTGCTATATGTGCATTGACCTACTTTTCACTTGTTTTCCACGAAGCAATCATTTAGATTTTTGATCTAAAAAGATATCATGTTATAGTTTTATACATTGCCAAGTATAAACTTGTTTGCTTAAAAACTGAATTTATAATAATTTTACAATCAATTTTAAATGCACATAGTTTCCACTCAGCCCTCTAACGGTCTAAACCGTAGCAAAAGTTTATTGAAAAGAAACATTTTTACACCCAAAGCCGACGTTCTAGAAGAGGTACCTCTGGAGAAAGAAATAAAGACTATACCACAAGATCTCGTTCAGTGCCATCCACTAGAGATACTCAAATATTAAAATTTTAATTGCGAGGCTTGCCGAGCATTCTAAAATTTTAAGATTTAACTATCGAGAGTGGATAAACAAGACTAATAATCGGGATAAAGTGGTGTTATCTTTTCCTCTAATGATAAATGATTAACACCAAGAATGTATTCCGATTACATTTGGTGGGAAATAGCACGGGACTTTATTCAACATACGCTGAATACCACAGAGAATATTTCATGGGAAGATTCTATAACCGATTGGTTGCAGAAAATAACTAGTCAATCATATGTTCAATCATCTACTTTCTAATCATCTACCATTTGCTAGGACCGTACCTTCAACCTCCGTTCTACATGCTGCCAAACAATTACCAACAATGTTTCCTTTTTTTGTGTTCAGTTTTTCAGAAATCGGCCTTTAGAATAAAATATTGGAAGACTGATTGGTAATACCCCATGAATGATTATATCATGATAACATGTTGTAATTCAATTTTTGAAAATTACACATTACTTTGATTACATCAAAATTGTAATGAAATGATTATCATCACAACACTGCTGTTAAATATGTCCCTCATATACTGGAAGCACTGATTCTGCCAACTTGTTCTGAAAAAAATGATACTTTACAACTTCCTTTTAATTTTACTGTTTATTTCATTCGTAGTTCGATAGAGTTTAGCAAACATGTCAGGCACCTTGGGCTAGTCGGTAGTTTTGGTGGCATACGTTCCTTCTACCTGTGTAAAGTTTAATTCGCATTTTCATTATACTATATGGAAATGGGATAGTAAGGAAGGGCTTTGTGTGTCCAAAACACAGTTTTTTCTTATCGCTGGCTTAGCTTTTGTCTGCACCAAGACAAGCTATCTCGGAGTTCCTACTGTTGCTTATGTTTGTATTTTCTTATGTTTCTCTGTATTTTCTTATGTTGGTCTGTATTTTTCATGTTTTATTCAAGGATAGGAATGGTTGCATCCTTCACAGGAATTCTCAGGCGAATTGTAGCTTGTGATAAAAATAAATTTTTCTCTCATTTTAGGCGTTTTTTGTTGTCTTGTTCTTTTAGTATAAAAATTACCTTGATATAGTTTACTAAACATTTTCCGATAGTATGAATTTTGTAATATTTCTTGCACTGTCTTACCAGTTAGGGTCAGACAGACAGTTACAAATTCTTGCATATTTGACAATTGATTTTTTTGGTAAAGTTATGTATACGTCTTTATAATATTTATCATGCAAGTCAATAAACTCGAAATCATTTATTGGGTTTGTTGACTTGCATGTCGTCACTTAACGAGATGTTTTTTTGCGTTCTGGTTGGCATTTTATAAATAAATTGCACGTGGTGTCTTTCATTATTAAAAGTATTCGATTTAAGTGAAAAACATCTACATTTACAAAAAATACCAAAACATCAGAACTTCTAAAGAATGTCATAAATTTATTTTGAATGCCCGTATTTGAAATACAACTTGATATAATTCTAACTGGAACAAACACATAAGAAATACAAAAAAGCATTGACATTTTAAAAAGTTTGTGCAGTGATTTACAGAAATTCTAATTAGTTCTGGAGCTCTATGTCGTACCCTTTGTAGTTTACAGTCTATTGATATTATAAATGGAATATGATCTGATGTATTGACTGGATCCATTTCTTCAATGCTTAGTTGTTGGACCATTGTATCTTGTCATTATGTGCATAGAAGGTCGGTTTGTTAGGACATTCTTTTGGTGTAACAAGGTTCATTTTAGCACATAAATATTGCAAAATCTTATCATGTTGTGTCTTGTTCCTATGCAAGGATCCATTCATATCTCCACAAATTAAGATGTTATGGCTGTCCTTACATTTCTCCATAATTTCTGCTATTCGCATGAGGGTATCTTTCTACTTTATATCTGTATTTTTGCTATATGCTGGCATATATACGTTGATTAGACAAATTGGGTCTTTTTGTAGTTCAATGTGGAAAGCTTGAACCCTTTTATCCCAATCATTAATAATTTTCACTGTATCATCAATATCTTTGCTCCACATAATTGCCACACCCCCATATCCTCTTTTCATAGCAATATTAAAGTCAGGATCATTGTCATCATCGACACTTTTTGCTGTATAGTTAGTTTTAAACAGCTTCCCAAGTACTTTTTTCTCTACCATATAGCCAGTGTTCCTGTATACACAGAATGTCAACTTTTTGTAAAAGTTTTCTTGCATACTCCGCATTTGATTTGATGTTTTGTACGTCCCTATAGTGACTCCTGTCCCTTTATTCTGTTTGAACGGCCGCTGTCTAAAAATGGTTAGGCTTACTACTGTATCCATCATTACAACCTGCTTTCTCGGTTACTTGTACTTCACTCGTTAAAAAGTGACCATCAACATTAGGCTCCCTTTGCGAAGGGGACCTCTGTCGATAGTCTAGAACAGGCAAGGCGTCCCCACCAGCTCCATTTCGGATTGAAGAGAAGTATTCTGCTTTCCCTGGTGATGTTTGTTGTACATCTAGAACAGGTGAGGCGTCCCCGCCAGCTCCCTTCAGGAGTGAGGAGAGGTTGTTTTCTGGTTGCTTTGGTGATGTTTAAAGTGTTGCCATTTTGCCAATGACAGCAGCTGCTTTCAATCCTTCGTTTAAGAAGTTGCAGTTGTTTGTATCATTGCTATGTATTTGACATACAGCTGTATGATAATCTCTCTGTAAAGGGTCTAATTTTGCAGATGTTCCTGTTGGCTTTACATATTCGTTGCTTTGCACATTATTTGTTACCAGCGGAGCGTCCCCACTAGTACCAGTATCTTTGGTTGGTATTGTATTGTGCTGATGACTTGGTTTTCAAAATACCTCTTTACTGCTTCCAAGCCTTCCAGGAGTTTCATGTTGATTAAGTTGAGCTCTTGGAGTTGAATACTGTTGCCTATTTATATTATAATGATGATACATATTTAAGTCAGAAGTTGCAGGAGCTGTTCGGGTAACTTGATGGTTTTGGCTTTTTCTATTAGTTGGTATTGGCCTATTAGTGCTTGTACGCATAAAATGGACCTGCCGATAACCATGCAGATTCATTGGTTGATTGCTGTAATATGGATTTGGCTTAGGATATAATTGCGCAACCAGCACTGGCCGAGGGAAAGCATGTGTTTGTATATATGGCGTTTGGGGTACTGCATGTTGACTTATATTTGTTCAAGTATATAAGGGTTGTTGCTGATGGTATGCCCTCACATTTCCTGTTTGGTTGTACCTAAGTTGAGCATTTTCAGGGTTCTTATATAAGCATTGTCCCACTGATTTGGTGGCACGTGACCTGTATTAGACTGATTTATAGTAAACCAATTTCTCATGTCATTTTGCATCTCTGATAGTTGTAACTTTGATTTTAGCTCACTAGTCTCTAAATAATGTTTGAATTCAATTTCTTTGTTTTCCATTTCCCATTTGTGATCATTGAGTCCATTTTAGTAATTATATATTCATAGGATTGTTTACCACAGTTGCAAGTCGTTGATACATTGATGTTCTCATTGCTATTATTTTCCTCTCATTTCATTTTCAGTAGAGTAATTGTGCTTTGTTATTTCTAATTGCATTATCAATCATGACTAATTGGGCACGGAATTTGTTCAAAGACAAAATTATTACCAAAATCAGCTACAGAATTAATTTTTATAATAAAGATAATTATTATGAGCCACATCCTAAGTTGTCTGTTAACAGAATTAAGTCTAAATTGAGAGATCTTGGCAAAAAATATGTGTTTGTACCTGTTGACAAAGCTTCTAACAGCGTTTCGATCATTTGAAATAAATACTATATCGATGTCCAACAAAATGAATTGGCCAAGTCTAATACTTTCAAACGCACCAATTGTGATGAACAAACTCTCACCAAACAACATTACAAGGATACAGAAATGCTCAAAGTTCCACCTAAAGATAACACTGTGCCTACAATGTACTGGATTCCTAAGCTTCACAAAGACCCCTACAAACGTCGTTTTATTTCGGCATCGAGTAATTGTTCTACTACTAACTTGCCCATTCGTTCAACCAGTGCACATTCTTGTATAAAGGAGTTGATTATAAAATATTGTGAAAAAACTTATCAAAACTCTGGTTGTCAATTACTTCTGGAGTGTAAAAAAAACTCTATTGAAGTTTTAGATAAATTGCAATCAATACAAAAACCAGCTTCATCTATCGACAGTTATGATTTTTCTACACTTTATACAACGCTTCCACATAATTTGATTAAATCTAAATTGGGACAATTGATTAAATGGTCTTTTAAATTTTCTGGACTGCAGTTTATTTGTTGTAACTAAAAGCAAGGATTCTTTTGGACGTGTGATGATACGATTAAAGCACTTAATCTTTTGCTTGACAACATTTTTGTTCGTTTTGGCAACATTGTTTATCAACAGGTCATTGGAATTCCCATGGGTACAAATTGTGCACCTCTCATTGCAGATCATTTTTCTTTTCTGTTACGAACGTGACTTCATGAAAAAATTACAAAATGGGACCAAACAGTGATCAACTTATATCTATTTTCAATGATAACAGCAGGTATATTGACGATATCCTTACTATTGACCAGTTTTTAGATTATGTCGACATCATTTACCCACAACAACTGAAACTTAATAAAGCTAATAAGGATTCTACGAATTGCCGTTTTCTGGATCTAACCATCATCGTTGACTCTGGTAAATTAAAAACTAAAATTTACGATAAAAGGGATTATTTTGATTTCAGTATTACTAATTTCCCTTTTCTTGACGGCGACGTTTCTCTAGCCCCATCCTACGGAGTTTATAATTCTCAATTGGTACGATTAGCACACGTTTGTTCTACTCTTGACGACTTCAATGAACGTAACCTTACTATCACTTCAAAACTTTTGCAGTAAGGTTACAGATTTCATAGATTGTTAAATACATTTAAAAAGTTTTATCGAAGATATGAACATTTGATATCTAAATATAATGTCACTCGCAAACATATTATTACTAAGGGCATTTCCCATCCTCGATTTTATGGAAATGTTGTTAAAAAAATGCCAGAAACTGATTGAAAATCCAGAAAAACTGGGACGTAACTTACATTCTTTACGCAATAGGGGATATCGACAGGATATTCTGAACGTGTCCGTAAAATTAGCATTGGAATCCAGTCACCTGAGGATTTTACACACATACTGGCCTCTCACGAATACTGCCGATGTCTACTGAAATACATGATGATTCTGTATCAAACCCATTGGGAGTTTTGAATTTGATTTTTCTTCCGTAGTGCGACAGTGTTTTACCGGCAGTTTAGCGGCGAGCACTCCTTGACCAATCTTTCAAAATTACGTTTTGTTCCCACATTTTTTTTTCTTTTTAAGATTGTGGTCATGGAGTTAGTAGTCTACCTGTATGGGTTTTATTCGTATGTTTATAATACAATAGGGAAACGGGATAGAGAAAGGGGAGGTTTTGGTACCAATAAACCGGTTTAACCCTACCGCTGACTTTTGCTGGTGTCGGTACCGAAAGTCCGGCTGTCCCGAGTTCCTATCGATGTTTATGTTTGTCTTTTGTATTTTTATTGTGTTTTTTTTTCTTGTGCAGTTCCTATTTACTTTCTGGCATGTGGTTATCTTTTTTCGGCCATTGCAGGTGTTTCCTGTTATCTTTTTTATTCTATTTTACATTGGTTTAGCTGGTCCTCTGAGTAATGTTGTATATTACTACTTTCTTTGCTTTTTGGTTGTTTCCTTTGTCTACTTTTCTGATTTTTTTTAGTGTCATCTGATGGTTCAGTTACAGTTAGGACTTCCCTTACTGTAGCGTTTGTTGTCGGTGTTCTTTGTACCCTTTCCTCACTTGCAGTTGGAATAATTATATGGTTTTCTTTCTCTTTTTCTTGTTCATTATGATGACTGGTTTCTATACCTGTATCTCCTGATTGAATCATACAGCTTTGTTTGGCCACTTGCTTTAGTATAGTAACATCCTCATCAAGAATGGAGCAGCGTTTACATAGATATTCATTATCTCTAACAGCGTCATCTTGATTCATGCCCTCACATGTATAGTGCATAGATGGGTTGCATTCTGTACAGTCCACTGATAAGTGTGGATATGTGACTTGGTTACATATTGTGCATCCGAGATACTTTTTGGTATTACTACCATCATTGCTTTCAGCTTCATGGATCAGATCATCTTGTTCTATATCGTCATTATTTGTAGGTGTATCAGACTTTACTAGTTCACTTATTTCTTCAGGGCACTCTATTGGCCTAATCCAACCTTGGAGATCTTCATCTTCGTTAGTTTTATCAAATGTCATACTATCTATAAGTTGTATAGCCTTATCTTCCGAGCCTATATCGACCTTAGTTGATATTTTCATATCTGTAACTTTTCGTTACGCTTCTTCTTATTTTAATCCATATTGCCTAGCTTTAATCTATTAATTTGTTCTTATAATTGCTTATTCAATTCTCTATAGTTCCCTTTTGTTTTCATTTTCTCTGTTATTTCGTCTATATGCGTCAAACAATGTGCCATTCTATAACCATTGACTTCCACTCTTGATGTTGTATGGAATAGGTAAATTCTATAAATTTGCTGATTTCCGCGTCTTTTCTTTATAGACGTAGAGGTTCTTATACAGAATCCTTGCCCATCATAGGAGTTATGAGGTACAGCTCCATATAAGTCATGCAACAGATCAGGCTCCTCGAGGTAGCCGGCAGTGTAGCGACGAGCACCCCTTGACCCATTTTTCAAAATTAAGAATTGTCATTTTCTCTCCTTTTAAGATTGCAGTATTTGAGTTAGTAGTCTACCTGTATTGGGTTTTATTCGTATGTTTATTCAACTATAAGGTAACGGGGCAGATAAAGGGGAGGTTTAGGTACCCATAAACCAGTTTAACCGTACCGCTGTTTTGCTAGTCTCGGTACACGTGTACCAAGTCCGTCTGTCCCGAGTTCCTATCGTTGTTTACGTTTGTCTTTTGACTTATTCGTGTTTTTCCTGTGTAGTTTTCTAGCAGATTGTGGCTTGTACTTATAATTCTCAACCATTGTAGGTGTTTCCTGTTATCATTTTTTTACATTAGATAAAGAATTCTCGTGTAGGAACAATTATAAGTATACACTTCAATTTCATAAATATTTTGTTTTTAATTTGATATATATATATATTTCTTTCAATAGGTCAAGAATCCAGTCCCTCCGTCTTACTGGTATTTGATGCGATCGTTTCCTCCTTCAATTACACGAGAGTTCCTATATCGAAAGTCCCGTATTGGAAGGCATAAGTAAAAACAACCGAATTGTGCTTTTTCATAAAGTCGAATTTACTCTTACCAAACCCTCACAGCAAACAATTAAAAAAATTTAAAATCATACGAAGCGTTGTGGTCAACAATTGTATCACGTTTGGTTGCGATCGGCCCATATATGTAAGATAAGTATCGATGTCAAACTTAACTGCAATATATTGTAGAAACCATAACTCCTTGAAAAAAGTATTGAGCACTCTGACATTATAGAATATATATCTACGAATTGTGGTCAACAATCTGGTACTGTTTACTTGGATTCGAAATGAATATTTCGGAACAAAATGGCATCCACATTTGATTGAATGTTAAATAAAAATATCATAACTTTGTGAAAAGGGACTAGGATTCTGACATCACAATATGCACAGTTAGGCATAGTGTTCAACAACCCTGTAAATTTTGGTTGATGTTGGAAAAATCCTGCCCACAAAATTCGTAACGGACGGATGGATAAATGGCCAATGTCTCATGCTCAAAAGAGCTGCCGTACATAGGCAACATATATGGAAACAACATTTTGTTTATTGAAATCTCAAGACATAAATTAAAAAGGAAAAGGAACATCTTATTCATAAAAATCGAAAACCACATACTTGTTTTAAATGAACTTTTGTAATAAGTCTTCATATGATAATCAGTAGCTGCTAGTCAGTGAGAGCATTTTCCCATTTTCCATTTTACTCTCTCAAACGTCTAGATTTTATCTCTACTGAAGATACATAAGTTGTCGAAATGCGAATATGCAGAAAATAAATTCACAGTAACTTCGGTATTTAGCACTTTCCTTACTGTAAAATGATAGTGGTTAATATGCTGTGCCAATCCATCCATATACTTTGCAGTATATTAACTTCAAGTTCCGTGTAAAAGTACCAAAATTGCGATGGATTGTACACCTGCAGATGACCATTTGAATACTAGTGTGAATGACTAATTACCGAAGTTACTGTGAATTTAAATTCTGCATATGCGCATTTCGACAACTTATGTCTCTTCAGTACAGATCAAAACTAAACGTTTGGAAGACCATAAACTCAAAGATGTTCAAAAACTGATAGAGAACAAATAACCAATATGATCGAACTGTAAAGCCAAAATCAGCTAAGGACAGAGCTTTGCATGAAGTAGATACTCCTTAGTTTTCTACAAAATTTACAAAAAATTAGATATTCTAATGTTCAAAACAAATCGACTTTCGGGTCAGCACCGAAGCACTGACTACTGGGCTGGTGAATACCGTCGGGGACTAACATTCTACCAGCATAAATATTCATTTGAATATATACTTAATTTGAAGAGCGCAGTCGTATGAATTAATAAATTTATAGATTTCTTTAGGTACATTAAAATCAATTATTAGTGACTTCTCCTAAAATTTGTAAATATAAATTACAAATTAATTTCAAGTTATCGCTCTAGGCATTTCAACTGTCCTTTTCTTATGTATGATTATGTATGATTATTATCTCTGATAGTTCTTATTTAAGGAGGTTCGCTCCTCATGTTTTGGGATTTTTGTCAGATTTTCGGAATCCTCACGTTTTATCCATTTAAAAGTATTATAATTTTTTGCCCATTGACCCCCTTATTTTTTTCCATAATTTCATTTTATACATCTTTGTGAGCATTCTCTAAAAAGTTCATTTGATTCTATTTATTCTGTCATATTCATTCATTGTCAATCCTTGTTAATGTTAATCCAATGAAAAATCAGAGGAGTTCGGTTTCCCCCCAAATTTTCAATCATTTAAAACTCAAAAACTAGATCATCAACTTATCAGTTTTTTTCATTTAAATTGTTTCTTTTTGAATTGCCTAACATAAAATCATGCTTATTTGAAATCCTATTTATTTTCAAATGGAGTAGCGAACCCCCTTAAGAGACTAAGCATAAGAAGGTTATAGATACAGAATAATTTAAGTCCTCCTCCTAATATACAACTTCCTGAATATATGAAATCAGTTAAAATTTCTATATTTTGTGCAAAGTCAGATTATTTTTTAGATCATTTTCAAATTAAAAACTCAATATGAAAAAAAAAGGAAATGGGGTAAATATCAAGGAGACAACATCCCATATCCAGGTTAAAACGACCCAAACCCAAAACAAAGCATCTGGGGTCACCGTACGGTCTCCAACACAGTCAGGAACCTCACACCATATAGCAAGCCCTAAATGGCCCCAAAAAGGGTATAAAAGTGAATAAATCAATGGAAACAAACCACATCCAATAACCCAAATATCAAGAAACTAAAATTTTCTAAGAAGACAAGGACAAGCCAATGACCAACATATTCCTGACTTGGGACAGGCGCAAAAATTGCGGTGGGTTAAACTCGTTTTCTTGGATCCAAACCCATAACCTGTGTGTGGTAAATGGCTAGCAAATAAATACACAAAAAGACTTACAGTAAAAATCAAACTAGAAAAAAGTCCAACTTATCAAGACGAGTACCCTTTCAATGAAGTACATAGAACATGAAGACAATACACACTGGTACTGTCCGGACAAATGCTCGCAGTTACTGGCAGCTAGCTAAGTACATAATTTCCGTTGACTATGATATTTTTTAAGTTTTTTTTAAATTAAAGAACAAAATACCAAAGTTACTGTAAATTAAGTTTTTGCATATGGCCAGTTCGACAGCTTAAGCCTCTTCACAATGAAAAATTGAAAAGGCAAAAAACACTTTTTCAAAATGTTTGCATTTGCCAACCAGAATGAGTTTTGTTATCAATATGCATTAATGACATTTTTTTCAAATAATAACATCATATATTGAACAAAGCTGTAACAGCTACAACAGCTTGGTACCCTGAGCGATTAAATCTCAATTTGAACAAGGTATCATAGTAAGTAAGTAAGTAAGTAAGTAAATTCTTTATTTAATGAGGGTGACTCAATTAGACTTGATCTAATTTTCATTGAAGCCCTCCAATCATTCATCAACTAATTTCATACATCTTTAAACACAATCAAAAAGCATAATAAATAAATAAACTGTCATACGAGGAAGACATTAGTAATTATTATATTTTAAATGAGAAATCAAATTTCTCCATCTTTATTTCTCTTCTAGGAGAAAAATATATACTAGTATATCGTTAAAATCGATAACTTTTAACCAGAAACACAAATCATTTGACGAACCTCTCTATGAGAATAAACACGTGGTTTAAATGACATGAAAAATGTTGCAACTGTACACGTGGTTAGCTAAAGATTGTGTTGTTTATTCTAGGATAAGTACAAATCTAAAGGGTAAGATAATTAATGATGTTTAATAATGATTTTTATCGAGAAGTAATGATAGTACAAATAGTGTACATGTATATGTTCCAGACCATACGCATATTTGGACCGTACGCGTACGGTCTGGACCATATGCGTATACTCGTATGGTCGGACCGAACGCGTATAGGCCGACCATACGCGTACAGTATGACCGTATGTGAATACTCATACGATCTGGATCGAGCCAGACCATTCGGTATGATGACCGTATGGATATCTCAAGAGATTCCTTTAATACATAAAAATATTAGTGCATAAATGAAAGCAAGTAGAGTCTACTAATGTCTAAAAGTGTTACGAAACCAGGATAGGGGAGAGGATACATTTCTAATAGAAAAACTGACAGGCAGATATTATAATGCAATCATATCAATTACCGCCCAATTTGTACAGGATCAGGGGAATTAGTTATTCACTACTTCATCATATTTTATGCCCTTTACTTCAGATGTTGTGAATTTACTTTGAAGAGACAGAATCAATGTCAAGACTTAATTTTATTTGAGGAAGATCCAAATGGAAGACGGTGCATTAAAATATTTGTTTGCAGGTACACATATTTCTTGTGTATGCTGAACAGCTGAAATTTATCAAGGCGAACTTCTTTTCTTTTAAATGCTGTCGAAATCTGTCAATTATTCCATGTTTTAAAATATTCCTATGTTATCCGCAGTTTCATTAGTTATCACCTGATTCCACTTATCCAAAAATGAATTGAATTTGTCTTCCAATGAGACAAATTTAAATCTGAACAGAATGTTTACTGATGAAAAAAAAGTTCATGATGAGCTAAACCACATATACAACGTATATGAACTCGTATTTGCATCTCTACTTTTATTGAACTAGATAATATATCAGGTTTAAAATTAAATTACCCCGTATATGTTGTCGTATGAGATTTTGAAGTATTTAAAAACTGCAAGTTCCGTTTCCGGTTTTTCTCATATACTTTCAGATTTCATACATCCCCAGCAATGTACAAGATTTGACAGAACGAGTTATCTAGCATGATCAGTCGTCTATATCAATGAGGTATCGATTTTCCAACCACAAAATCATAAAATGACCACATGTGGTGATAAATAAACAAAGTTCATCGGGGGGATAGTTAAGACAGCGGGAAATAATTAACATCTATTTCAAGTAACATTTAAATATGCGATATTAACGTTTTAATTTTGAGCTAGCTGAGAGTATCAATACCAAAACCAATATTCTGTTGAGGGTACCCTTTCAAACTTTTGCCAATTTCGAGGTGTTTTGTAACGAATTTTACAAGAATGTTTGCAAAAGGCTAATTCATCCAAATTACATTCACATGATTTAAGAGTTTAAATCATTTTAGACCGACTACAAATCTATTCAGAAGACTCGTTGAAACAGTTATATTTCTCCCCTTTGGGTCGTTGTCTCTGTGACACATTCCTCGTTTGCCTTCTTTTTTCTATGATTGAATTGGGTGCAATTGGGTGCAAAATTGATCCGATGAGGGAACAAAATACAGTGAAAAGTTCCGCCGTACCTTTTTACAAAAAACAATAGTATATGAATTAACAATGTTTTTTTAGAAACAACGGCAGTAGAATACCGAAGGAACAAATGAGTGAAATTTACAGAAATCGAAGTCCAAACGCATGGCCAAAACGAGAACACAGAAAACGATGAAGACAGACACAGAACAACGAAGCTAAACAGACACAAAGCACAGAAACAGAAATCACAACATTCATAACAAAGCACTCACAGTGTGAACTCCAGTGAAACTGAGAGTGACATCAGGTGCTCCGGAAGAGTAAGCATGTCCTGTCCTGTATACAGCACCCTTCACACGATCAGTGAGGCATATGTTTTGAAAGATCTGTTAGGTTACTGATTGGTTATTGTCATTTTCTAACCCTGAGACAAAACCAATTGAGAATTATGGTACGTGTAACTTCTCTAACCCTCAAACAGTACCAAGGTGAAATTTTGAAAAGGTTTTGTAAACATTTTAGTATTCAAACATGGACAAGGACAAATCGGTACCACAAACATTACTGACGAAGACAAAACTAAAATTTAACAAGACGGCACAAAAAACTAAAGCACTGACAGCGTGAACTCCCATAAAAACCGAGAGCGACATCAGGTGGTCCGGAAGGGTAAGCATGTCCTGCACTGTATAACAATGGAGGTATAAATATAGAAGGAGTAACAACAGAAATTATCACTTTTCACTTAACTAACTGCAATATCGGTATAACAATGGAGGTATAAATATAGAAGGAGTAATAACAGCAATTATCACTTATTCATCTAATTAGCATCAATTTGACGACACCCATTTGGTGACTATTTGCGACGCCGCAGTTAGGTGGTTGGCATCCTTATTGCGAAGATCGGGTTCCAAAGAATGCACTACAGATTTTGCATTTATCATGAAACATTTCAAACTGGTATTAGCTATATGGCCATGCCAGTGATCAATATCGCAAAATACTAACTATTTAGGTATTTATTGGTGAAACAAATTCATTATCTTGTTTATTACACATAATAACACGAACCCTGTTGCAGCGTAATGAACATATGGTCTTGAAATATTTTGTGTTAATCAGCTGTGTATTGATTTTCAGCCGAATCTTGTTGATATTTAAAAAGCAAATCGACTAGGTGACAGTTGGTTTATGTAATGATTTATATTTGAATGCATATATATTTTCGATATCGCTGTATAAGTCTTTTTAATGTCTTTACGTGTCATAAAGGACTAGATGCGATGAACACGCTGTTTTCTTTACAAATGTAAGCACATGCGCATGGTTTGGTTTTAATAACGTTAGGAACTTTTCTTTAAGGATGCAGAACAGTTATTTTGTGTGACGTCATAATGAACAAGTCAATAAAAATACAAAAATACCGAAGTTGCATAAAAACACTAAATTTCATTATGCTGTACACGTGTTTCAAGGAGTAACCTCTCATCAGCAGCATTAATATCAAAGAATATGGAAAGCCACTAAAACTACCCCCTCCTTTATATGATATGTATAAGATTATATATGGACATCTGTATACCAATGGAAAGCTAAAAATCTCAAGTTTCATAATATTTAAAAATATTAATAAATTTGACAATGGTACATGCAAACTGAGATGATAACAAATAAGGACAAAATGGTAAATTTCACTGAAAATTGCATCAAATCGGGCCATGTTGAGCCAATAATTTCAACAATACTGGTGCAGAAATTACCACTGAAATTAAATTCATTTCAAAGAACATGATTTCTTCTTTCTTTTAAGTAGGGTTTTAGGGTATGGTCACCGGCTCCGAAAGCTGCTAATTTGCCTGGAAGCTGAATTAAAAATTTAGCACATGGCAAACTACAGTGTTCATCAAATTGTCCCCCCCTGCACAAATGTGACACAAAATAAAATTTGAAATTAAGTTCAAACTTCAATTATCTATTAATTTAATCATCAAGTCCAACTCTAAGCATAAATATAAAAAAGTTGACATTTTCAATGTTAGGGCAGGGAATCCCATAAGTGGTGTAATTATCTTGGAAAAGCCCATTAGCAAAAATTACGAAACTGTGTCTTGCTACCTAAAGAGCGGGAAAATTTGAACTAGGATAAATAAATAAATGAATATTCTTTATTTCAAGAAGGTAACAGTTAACAATAGTTGCTAATCTCCCCTGTGGCCTTCAAAAGTAAGAGCATATAGAACAAATAAAACAATATCAAAAAACAAACATATTCATTTATTTATACAGAGTACAAGAATGTAACAGATACATGAAATAAAAGGGACAACAGGAAACACCTACAATGGCTAAAAATTATAATTACATGCCACAATCTGTTAGGGAACTACACAGGAAAACACAAATAAGACAAAAGACAAACGTAAACAACGACAGGAACTCGGGACAGCTGGACTTGGTACCGGAACTAGCAAAAGCCAGTGTTAGGGTAAAACCGGTTTATGGGTACCCAAACCTTCCCTATATCTGCCCCGTTTCCCTATAGTAAAGTAAACATACGAATAAAACCCAATACAGGTAGACTACTAACTCCATGACCACAATCTTGAAAGGAGAGAATATGACAATACGTAATTTTGAAAGATAGGTCAAGGGGTGCTCGCCACTAATCTGCCGGCTAGCTAAAGGAACCTAGTCTACTGGTAAAACACTGTCGCACTACGGAAGAAAAACCAAACTTCAAAACTTCCCGCAAGATTTGGTCAAGAATCATCATATATTTCAGTAGACATCGGCAGTATCAGTGAGAGGCCAGTATGTATGTTAAATTTTCAGGTCACTAGATCTCAAAGCTAATTTAACGGATGCAAGCAGAGTATCTTGTCAATATCCCGTATTTAGCAAACAATGTAAGTTACGTCCCAGCTTTTCTGGGTTTTTAAACAGTTTCTGGCATTTTTTTCACAACATTACCGTAAAAACGAGGATTATAAATGCCCTTTGTAATAAGCTGTTTGCGAGTAACGCCATATTTAGATATTAAATATTCATATCTGTTATAAAACTTCTTAAACAACTTACGAAATCTGTAAACCTGTTGTAAAAGTTTGCTGCCATAATAAGGTTACTTTCATTAACATCGTCAAGAGTAGAACAAACACGTGCGAATCGTACTAGTTGAGAAATGTACACCCCGTATGATGGAGCTTGAGGAACGTCTCCGTCAAGAAAGGGGAAATTAGTTATAGCGATGATAGTTAGATCTAGAAAAGGGCAATATTTGGAATTACTGTTAGCTTTATATGATTACAGCTCTTGTTGGTAAATCATGTCTACAAAATCTAATAACTGGGGATTGTCAATAGTAAGGATATCGTCAATATTCCTGCTGTTATCATTGAATATTATCACTGTTTTGTATGGTTTCGGTTTGAAGTTTTTTCGTGAAGTCTCGTTCGTAACAGAACAAAAAAAGATCTGCAATGAGAGGTGCACAATTTGTACCCATGGGAATACCTATGACCTGTTGATAAATAGTGTTGCCAAAACGAACAAAAATGTTGTCCAGCAAAAGATTGAGTGCATTAATCATGTCATGACATGTCATGGAACAATAATTATTGTACATAATATTAGAGAAGAAGCCTTGCTTTTTTTGTTAGAACAAATGAACTGCAGACCTGAAAATTTATAAGACCATTTAATAAGTTGTAATTTTGATTTAATCAACTGTGGAAGGGTAGTATAAAGTGTAGAAAATTCATAACTGTCGAAGGACGAGACTGGTCTTTGAATAGTTTGTAGTTTATCCATAACTTCAATTGATTTTTTACACTCCAAAAAAAAATTTACACCAGAGTTTTGATAAGTTTTTTTCACCGTATTTAATAACCAACTCCTTTATACAAGTAAGTGAACTGGTTAAATGGATGGATAAATTAGTAGTAGAACACTTATTAGATGCCGAAATAAAACGATGTTTGCAGGGATTTTTGTGAAGCTTATGAATCCAGTACATGGTAGGCAAGGTGTTATCTTTATGTGGAACTTTGAGCATTTCTGTATCCTTATAATGTTGTTGGGTTAACGTTTTTTCGTCACAATTGGTACGTCTGAAAGTTGTTGACTTTGTCCAGTTCGTATTGTTTGACATCGATATGATATTTCTTTCAAATGATAGCAACGTTGTTGGAAGCCTTGTTAACTGATACAAACACACATTTTTGACCAAGATCCTTCAATTTTGACTTTATTCTTTTCACAGACAGCTTAGGAGGTGACTCAATGTAATTATCCTTATAAAAATCTATTCTGTGTGTGACCTTTGTTATTTTATCTTTAAACGACTTTAGAGCATGTTTGTCTGCACTTTCTCGTTTGCACCATTTTTTACAATAATTGGTAACTGCGTCTTTAATTATATCAAAACAAGCTTGCCAGTTTATTTTTGAAGGTGGGCGATATTTAGGCCCTTTTCGAAAGAATTGTTGAACTTCTTTATCTCAAATGATGTTCAGATTCCCCGTTAATATATGTCCGAAAGGGTCATAGCGATATGGCAACATGGAACATTTTCAGCTGCTAGGGTAGTTTTTCTCGAAATCATCATCACATGTAATAGAAGAGTAATTGAAAAAAAATGTTTCTAGTAGGTTTTTTTATAAGAAAAGGAATTGATAGGCATGTCCTGGATGTCAAAATAAACGGGTACAAGTTTTTGAATATCCGGGTCTCGAAAATGCCTGCAATATCAATAAGGTCAATTCCTTTATTAATATATTTAATTTTCAAAAATTGTTTTGTGTGTTCATCTGGCTTGTCTATTCTCGGATAAAGTCTATGAAAGCAGAAGGCATCAATAATTTTCAAACATTCATAGAGCGGACTATTTACAGACATAGTATCACACTCCAAAGAGATTCTATAAATTTGTGTAACAGGAATTGAACAAAGTTTAGTGAACAAGCCATGCCGCCCATTGTTTTTGAAATCAGTATATAGATCTTTAATATTTACGAGGTTTTCACGTTTGCTTTTAATATTATAGCCCACTCTTCTACCATGTGACCTGCGATGGCGTAATTTCGGAGAAGTAATACACATGATGTCAATAAAAGCGCACTGAGAAATGTTTCCCTGACCCATGATGTTGTCATTTAATCCTATCGGATAAGCTTTCTGTAGTTTTTTTTATCCAAGACAGTTCACATTCTCTTCTGGATCTTACAAATTCTCTCTTTGAATGATCAGGGGATTTTTCCACAATTTCTAATGGTTGAATTTTGATATATTTTTATCGTGATTATAGATAGCACAATGTTGGTATATATATGATCTAAACTTTTTAGGAAATCGAATACGATACAAATTCTCCTGGATACGTTTGTGTAATGGACGACCAGTTTCGCCGATGTACTGAATTCCACAGCCTGGCGTATTTCAGGAAATCAAATATACCAGGCTGGGCGTTTTTCATGAGATGTCAATGGGGAACTGGATGGTAAATTTCCTGCCATTGACATTAGATTTAACAGTGTTTTCCTGGACGAGGCGAGGACATGTAGAACATTCCTGGCGTCGCACTTGAATTTTTGAAAATCCACGATTGCTTTTGTTAAAAAGTGATGTTGTTGTGTATTTAAATTTTTGTATTGGGTGGCATATTATAGATATTTTTAAAGGAGTAAGTTTGACTATCGGATTTAGCGCTGAAGGTGGCAGATAAGGGACCGACCATTTAACCTGAAAAGGGGTTGTCGATTTTTTTTCTTGACAGAAAATTTTTTTCGCGCTTTGCGCAAAAACATTTATTTATTTTTTTCACGTGTATCAACAAAATATTTTTTTTCAAAATTAACATTTTTTTGGGGGGGGGGGGCAGAAAGCCTCCTTCAGAATATTTTTTTTTATCACTTTGGCAACCAAAATATTTTTTTTCACGTATAATCAGCTCCAAAATATTTTTTTAGAAAAAAAAGCATAGCCACCCCTTATCAAGTTAAATAGTCCGTCCCATAGTCAATTTAGAGTGTGAAGGCGCAATCGTGGATTTGACGTAGCATTTTCTTGAATAATATCTAGATTGTATCATGTGAGCGTCAAAAATATTTTTTACCTAAAAATTGACAACAAATCATAACAATGCAACTATGAAAATACGGTCATTGCGAATGTCATCTGTATATCAAAAAATAAATCCTTAAACACCAAAATCGAGCAGAAATTGTTTTACCAACTCCATACTGCAGTATGGCACATCGTTCTCGTCAAAACTATCGGGAAAGAAATTTGTGTAAAATTACACATCGAGATTTTTTATTTACACACTGAGATTTTGATTTTAAAAATGCACCGAGAAATGAAAATATGCACTGAGAAATTATTTTTACTCACTCAGAATTAATTTTTCACACTCAGAATGAATTTTACCCACTCAGAATTAATTTTTCACACTCAGAATGAATTTTACACACTCAGAAATAAATTGAACACACTCAGTTTTTTTGCGCACTTTCTCTGTGCAGATCTCATAAATATTCATGTAATATGAATTATTCAACAAAACATCTTGGTCTTCGATGTGTTTTTATATTAAAGGTCATCCAAGCCCTGAGTCCAAGACCACCCATTTTAAAGTTCTTTGATATAAATTAATAATGCAATTTAATTTTGATTTACGTTTCCATTTCCTGATGATTTTCGTATAGATTTTATGATTATTCTTGCAATTTATTAGTTAATTAAATTAAAGTATTTTTTAATATATGGTTAAAACATCAGATTAAATAAAAACACAGTTCGTTTCTTATTGATAAAGTTAAACTGGAAAAATATTATAATAGTACTGATTAAGATTGTTTCGTTTTTTATTATAAGAATCAAATCTAAGATGAATTTATCATCATCACACAAATCTAACTGATTTACAAAACACTGAAATATTTAGAAGTGTACATTCTTTTATTGCAGGTAGTCATCGATTAAGTAATGCGCTTACTTAACCATTTCTTGTGTGTTATTGATAACACCCACTCCAGTCCCCCAACTTGTATTTACGTTCTGTAAATTTTTTGTTCCATCGTAAAGGAGATATTGTGCTCCTTTTATAAATCTATTCATTATAAGTCGTCATTTTGATTGTAAAGTATTACATTTATATATATTTGTAAGGGAAAGGACGTATCTAATGTTGAGATAACTTGTGTCCAATCCCTTTTGCATTTGTTTTTGCAAATAAAACATGTTTAATGTAATCATCATTTTTAAAAGATAATTTTATGTTTAATATGATGGTGTTCCACTCCTATTTTTTACGTGGGGGAGATCGTCAGCGGTCAACCATGGTTCTAGTTTCACTGAATTTAGGCCGTACACCGGATAGATTGAAGATATTTATCCATCGAATCTTGATGATTTTGATTTCATTATATGTTTATGATTTTTATTTGAATGATTTGATTAATTTTACACATTAAGTGATCAAGTTAAGTTTTTATATTTCTATAATTTATATGATTTTGACAATTTGTGTCTTGAGTATGCTTTCATGGGTCTGTTCTTAAATATTTTGCTCATTCATTTGATTAGATGCCACTGTTTATTAATAGGTCGTTTTAATTGTTTCACGGCAGGATTATATTTTGTTTCTGTCTAGGTATTGGAAAGTTTCAGTGGGTTTTCTGTAGGTTTTAAAATCTAAAGTTCCACTTGAATAAAATCGTTCACCTTTAAATACTTCAGTATCTAAGAATATATTTTTTTTCAGATGAAATTTCGTAGGTAAATTTAAGATATCTGTGGGCTTTATTTGCTAGATTTAATAAAATATTCAACTCTATTTCTGTGCCGTAAAAGATTAAAATTCCGTCATCTTCCGGACTTCCGAAAAAACAAAGCTTGTCTGGGAACACGATCTATTCATGCTATTTTTTTAATGAATATTTATGAGATCTGCGCAGAGAAAGTGCGCAGAAAACTGAGTGGGTTTAATTTATTTCTGAGTGTGTAAAATTAATTCTGAGTGTGTAAAAATAATTTCTCAGTGCATATTTTTATTTCTCTGTGCATTTTTAAAATCTCAGTGCATTTTAAAAAATCTCAGTGTGTAATTAAAAAATATCGATGTGTTATTTTACACAAATTTCTTTCCCGCTAGATTTGACGAGAACGGCGTGCCATACTGCAGTTGTGACTAAAGAGTATAATAAATGAAATAAAAGGGACAACAGGAAACACCTACAATGGCTGAAAACTATAATTACACGCCACAATCTGCTAGGGAACTACACAGGAAAAACACAAATAAGACAGAATACAAACGTAAACAAGGATAGGAACTCGGGACAGCCGTATTTGGTACCAGCGCTAGCAAAAGACAGTTGTAGGGTTAAACCGATTTAGAGGTATCCAAACCTCCCCTTCATCTGTCCCGTTTCCCAATAGTATAGTAAACATAAGAATACAGCCCAATACAGGTAGACTACTAACTCAATGACCACAATCTTGAAAGGAGAGAATATGACAATACGTAATTTTGAAAGATGGGTCAAGGGGTACTCGCCGCTAATCTGCCGGCTAGCTAAAGGAGCCTAGTCTGCTGGTAAAACACTGTCGCACTACGGAAGAAATATCAAACTCAAAACTTCCCGCAGGATTTGGTCAAGAATCATATATTTTAGTAGACATCGGCAGTATAAGTGAGAGGCCAGTATGTGTGTAAAATTTTTAGGTCACTAGATTTCAAAGCTTACATTGTATTTAACGGATGCAAGCAGAGTATCTTGTCAATATCCCCTATCACGCAAAGAATGTGAGGGACCGACCATTTAACCTGAAGGGGGAGTTATGGTTTTTTTCTGGACAGAATTTTTTCCACGTGTATAAACAAAATATTTTTTTCCAAAATGAACATTATTTTTTGGGGCAGAAAGCCTCCTTCAGATTTTTTTTTTCATCATTTTGCAGACAAAATATTTTTTCCACATAAAATCAGGTCCAAAATATTTTTTAGAAAAAAAAAACATAGCCCATCCCCCCCTTTTCAAGTTAAATGGTCGGTCCCTAAGTTACGTCCCAGCTTTTCTGGGTTTTTAATCAGTTTCTGACATTTTTAACAACATTACCGTAAAAACGAGGATTAGAAATGCCCTTAGTAAACAGCATGTATTATGCTGTTCTGTTTTGGGCATGCCATCACTAAGCTTCAGATT
>MJUU01036661.1:95219-106220 GCA_002080025.1 Modiolus philippinarum | reverse complement strand
TTTTTTTTTTTTTTTTTTGTTTGTTTTTGTTTTTGTTTTTTTTTTAAGAATACTGAAAAGTTTTTCTGAAATAATCATAGTTTGGTCTTGAGACATGCAAACAACAGAGTGACCATGTACTTGAGATTCACTATTAAGCTTAATGGAAAGATAATCAGGAATCATATTATTTATACATTTGAAAACTATTATTTCTTGAAAGTATTTTATTCTGGTACAAAGGTTCATCCATCCTATTTTTTCAAGCATTAATTTAGACGGTATTTCAAAAGGGGGCTTTTCATATAATTCAGCAGGAACAGATAGTATCTCCAATACTCGATCAAAGGAGTTTGGATGGAGACAAAGCATCGGCCTGTTTGTCACACTAAGGAGACCATTTGTTTCGAGGAGCAGGCAGGGGCTTGGGCGATTTTATAAATAAATAATTTAATCTTGGTGCCAATGAAAATAAATATCGTTATCATACTTCTCGTGAAAATAAAAATTTAAATAATAAAGTTTTCCATTTTTCCCCATTGATCACTACTGTAAATGGAGTACAGATCTTCAAATCATGAAAACGCTAGAACCTGATGTTCTTAAGAATTTTAAAGCGTACAGATAAAATACCAGTGTATTACATCAACACTTGAAGCAACAAATACAGATTCTGAAGATTTGATTGGCTGTTACGGACAAAAGCTTGAAATTTCAACTTTTGATTGTTGTTAATTAGTTATATAGACTGATTCATACCCTGGGGAGGGGTTGGGGTGTCACTCGCTACATAAGTAGTGCTGGGTATGATACTGACAAATGGGGTATTTTCTTATGCATATAGTATTCGGGTCTGTCCGTTCGTCAGTCCGTCCCAAGTTATATTAAGTTACTCACAAGTTATTTTTTTTTCAGTGAAGAATGTATGCTATTATCATAAAACGTATTACAGTGGATTCCTCTTAAGGTAGATAGACACTGTTGCGCTGCGCAATGAAATCGCGCATTTGTAAAATATAGAGTCGAATACGGGTTTGGGTTGCATTCCTGGCCGGAACAGTCATTTGATAGGTTTTCCTTTGTGATGTCATAATTGATCTGCTGATATGAAACGTCACATTAAGTCCAGTTTGCCGCGAATTAACTCCTTACCCGTAAATAATTTTTATAACGAAAACTTTGTAAAATATCTCCGTTAAAAGCATGGTGACAACTACATTTTTTGGTTGTAACCAATAGATCACATCTACATGTATATACAAAAATATATAAAATTCTCATGGATAAAGGGAAATTTTACATTAAGCTGAAAATTGCCTTTTTATATTTTTCCTGTGCATTCTAGGTAAATTTAAGTGAAAAAATGGGATAACTTTGACCTTAGTTCTAGAACCATACTTTTTATTACAGATTTCAAGTTGGTATGATTGGTTCTTCGATTGTGCCGACTTATAGCAAAATCTCATGCGTATAAATATTAGTATCTATCTACCTTAATTTCAAAGTCAATTTGATAGAGGAAATTTTGCAATTAACAGGAATTTGCAATTAACAGAAAAGCTTCATGAGCAAAAAGTATGAACGATGTGATAACCCGCTGTCTTTAGGTTTACATAAAATGGATATATTTTGAAAACTTGTACAATGTATTTACTGAATAACTTCTAACAGTAGAATTGTTACTACATTACAAATCTAAAAATCCGAACTGAGACATATAAAAAGCTTAATGGCTTCTCCTACATTTTAAAGAGAAGGGTGTCTTCCTCGAATGCCAACATTTTATATTTTACATATTCCTTGAATGTCAACAAAATAATTTCAATAGATGTTTATACAATATAAGGTGTTTTTATAAGAATTAAGATATTAATTGAAACACTAGGTAAAGATAGGTGATAATGTCTCTTACACTTACAAGATTTTAAAGATTTATTTACTAGAGAAATAGCAAATAAATGAAATATTTTATATAAATATTAAAAATTAAATTAAAAAAAAACATACACAAATATGACTGTTATTAATTTAAAATTTATAAAAATATTAAAACAAAAATGAATTTCAAATATAATTTAACAATTTTTTTTTTTTTTTTTTTGTATCTGAACTTAGATTGATCCATGAGAACTAGACAGTGTGGGCAGGAAGGGTCACATTTCGACTTAATAAATTCCCATTCAGCTCCTGTAACATCTTTAACATTTAACAATTGACTGAGTAAAACAGCGGGGAACTGTGGATATTGTTGGAATGAAGTGGAGGAACGGGACTCTGCATGCTTAGACTGAACATAAGAGTCCTGCATGCTTAGACTGAACACTATAGTCAAATGAATTATGAAGGCTGTACATGTATATTGCTAATCTGTACACATAAGCATTTTCGTTTTGATCATTACAAGTATTACAATCCAATTTAGCTCACTAATATAGGCTTTTTGCACGGTGGCATTCCCACATATCAGTCTATGTTCCATATTTTGGGTCAATGTGATCCACATTGATTCTCGTGTGAGTCAAAAATGGGTATCATGACTACATCTACTGAGTTTCAAAACCCATTTTTTCCATTTCAAATTTAAGATATAACATATTGGCAAAAATAACAACATAAACATTTCTTTGTTCATTAAAAAAGTCCAAAACTGATCAAGCTGTACTGTATTTACCAAAGATCACACCATTTAAAATTGCGTGTACAAATACCAAATAACTATCGACATCTGCGTAACTGTATCATCATGATAGAAATAAGATATACTGGCGTGAAGAATCTTATTTGCCCTAGTCGCTGATCAACCGAAAATAGTAGTAGTTTACAGCATTCGTTTTTTAACTATGGCTTATGCACAACTTAACATACAATTCGTGCAGAACCATCTTTAAAACTAGCAGAACAACTTCTTCCTTCTACATAGATATTGGTTAATTTATGTGTACTATGAAATTTTGCTACATGTAGATCATGTGTGCTGAATATATTTTACAGTGAAGTTGATAAAGAAATATTTTGTGCTACTCGTGTGCAAATAACAGAAAATTATCATGATTCCAAAACAATCAAACACTAAAAGCTGAAAATAATAAATAAAAAAACACATTTATATGGCAAATAGATTTTGAAAGAGCGTTTTAAAAATATCCATGGTTATTCATTTAAAATACGAAAAAAAATGTATACACATTAGAACAACTTCATACTCTGAAAAAATATTAATGAAAAATATATAATTTTATTTATTTTCTGAAGTGAAACCAGTCAATTTTACAAGACCTTATTAGGGAAATTGTTTTTTTAAGAATGCACATTTGTTTGGACCACTATCTGACACCATTCCTTGAATGCCAACAAAATTTTACAGGTAAATTGTCGGTAGATCAAAGAATGTTGGCATTCGAGGAAATAAACCAAAGAGAAGTCACTTGCCATCTTTATTGTTTATTTAAGATTTTCTATGTTGGCAAACACTGATTAGTGGACAGACAATTTATTTTTTCTTTGATCAATTAAGTTCATAATTAATCTTTTCTAAACTCATAATTGACCTGTAAAGTAAATGGCTAACAGTTTAATTTTCCATAATTTGTATTATCTTGGGACACATAATTGAAACATTTTAAACTTTAATTAAAATTCAAAGAAAAATAACAATTTGAAAATGTTTTATTAAAATAACAATAAAATAAGGTAAAAATGAAGGATAGAACTGTTATAAAATGAGAAATTTTAATTTTTATTGCCAATATTTGCAAATAAATGCAACTTTTACACGTTTGTGCTAAAATTTTCTTTGCATATAACAGGAGTTGCTATAAAGTGCTTTGCAAATATCAGGTCTTTTTAACATTTATTAAATGGGAAATGAATTGGCGTTTGAACTTATTTTGCAATTTACAGGATTTTGCAATTAACAGGTTTGCAATTACGGTGTCTCAGTGGTATTATTCCGCCATTTTTGTCTTATACTTGTTCATTTAGGTTTCATTCATGAATTTTTTTTTTAAAAATTGTCATTTGAAATGTGAAGAAGGTTCCAAAGTATTTTAAATATTTATTCCTTGTCAATTTTACATCATTTTCATTTACAAAAATGTGAATTAAAACACTTGTGCTAAATAACTAAATACCGAAGTAACTGTGAATTTACTTTCTGCATATACGCATTTCGACAACTTATGTCTCATCAGTGCAGATAAAATCTAAACGTTTGGAAGACCATAAACTCAAAGATGTTTAAAAACTGACAGAGAACAAATAACAGTATGTTGCTGAATTTACAGAACACAGAAATTTTGCAAGAGAGATAATTTAATAAAAGAATTTTACATAGATATCACAAGAGAAATTAACATTTACCAATTTATCTCTCTTTTTTTCAACGGTGACCCATAATTTTTATTTTTTTATATATAAACTATATAATGACTTTTAAATACATCCAAAGTATAAATAAATTCTATGATAGACTTTTAAAATCATCCTCTCATATAATCATCTTCCCTATCATTTCTTTGTGAAATCCTTACATTTTCAATTTCAGATTTTGCGCTTAAATGCACGTTGACCCCAAAATGTTATTTTATATTTTGAACAATAATACAATTATCTTTCTACACAGACAGTTTCACAAAATTCTGTAATAGGAAAATAATACCCTGCAGACACCTTAAGTGGAATCTACTGTATAGATACGCATTAGGGTAAATTTTTTTTAAAAATCCAATAAAAATGTATCCATGCTACCACTTTTATGTTTTACTGATCATGGAAAACAGGGGGATAGTTTGAGGTTTACCATCAGGTTGAAGTTTTTTTCTGTGAAGGATGTATGCTATTATCATGAAACTTAATATAGGGTAGAATTACACAATTTTTTTTATATTTTGCCTTCATTCCCTCGTTTCAAATTTCATGCAATAAATGGCATATTTGACAAGTTACTGAAAAATAGCCTGGTAATATCTTCAGAATAAAGTTTTGTTCAACTTACTTATTGTACATATTAATAGACAACAATCAGAATGACGTGGATAAGTATACTGAACATTAAATGAAACAAACCATTTTTACTGTTACGTCATTCTGATAATTGTGTATTGGCCTAACATAATATTTGATAAATTGTTAGCAGATTTTGAGCAAATTAAATTGTTTAAATTTGTTATAACAATAAAATAACTCAAGGGATACAAAGTTGTTTTCCTCGCTTTGGATACATGTATCTCCACATGTAAAGTAACTTTTTATATTGAATGGACCAATGGTGCGGTAAGTAGTTGAGCTATAAACTTGGACCAAAATTTGAATGTTCAATATAAGTCGATCAAGTGGAAAATATGGTCAAAGTACTCTGATTTGCCTGAATGCTAACCTACATGAAGCAGTACCACCAAAGAGGCATGCATGTTTATGCAAGGTTAGATGATAATACCAATTCTAATGTAGTTTGTCATTAATCCTGTTATATCTGATTGGTTAATGCTTTAATTTTCAAGGTATAGATTTCACGGTTGACATTCCTGAAATTAACTCGATTCCTGCGTGTTTGTTTATGAAATGAAATGGAGGCAATACACATCGCTTCAACTTTTTGTGTTTGATTGTAAACGTTCGGCCCTTAGTGAAACATGTTGAAAGCGAGCAACAAAATATCACACAGCGACGAAAAAAGTGACAAATTGTCTTATACCATAAATGAGACAGGGCTATTTAAGAAGCAAATTTTCTTGAGCATCGTGCAGACCACAGCATTCATGCTAAAAACAATTCAAATGTTATCCCCTATACAAAAGACATTGCCATCAAAAAGCTAACCAGCAAATTTCGTTAACATCCTCAATTCTTTCCAAGATGCAAATCGGCTGTTTGGCATCTGACAAATGTCCCGAGTTAAACATATTAAATTCGAAATTAACCCATGAACATTTCCCAGACGTTTAGCCTTGACACTCTAGTAAATCATTGTCCTTGAAATTGATGGAAATCTGTAAATATCTGTACAATGATCCATTTGATTTGGCAGTACCTCTGAATGTCTAATAGGCCTACAGAAAATTTTACTTCCGACGAATCGTGTTGCCGCCTCCGAGACCGAATACACAAGTGATGGACTTTCACGCATTTGTTTATTTTTTTTTCTTGAAAAACTGAATTATTTTATATTACATAATTAAGTTCTTGTTTTATTAAAAATTCAGACGAAAATAAATAAATTTTGATTATCATATATTGGGACTATATTTCCTCTGGAGTAAAATTGCAATTCACCCATCTGATGTTGATTTCAATAATAATTAATGTAATAAACATTGTTAAAGTCTGAAACTACATTAGACTGGAGATAATTGTATTGTATTTGAATATTTGGAGGCATCAATTAGGGATTTGATGCTCGCAAATATCCGTTTACTGGCTCCGCTAACGCCTGGCCAGTAAACTCAAATTGCGACCATCAAATCCCCAATTGATGCCTCTAAATATTCAAATACAATACAGTTATCTCCTTAGTACATGTACAGGAACTGAGATCTAAAGTTGGACATAAACTTAAGGGTACATGCAAGTCAATTTAGTGAAAATCATGGGCCATTGTGACCTAATTTGGAATGGATATTGACCTACCAAAAGTGGTCCAACAGGAGTCATTGTGTTGAGTTATCTCCATTTGCACTGCTAAAGAATTACCTGAAACTATCTCTGAAGATGCAAATTGGTATTGTTAATTAAAGAGAAACTTAAGTCACTCGTGCATGAAATGTAGGCCAAGGTAATCAGGAACCTTCTGAATATCCAAGGTCCATTAACTAACAAAATATTATTTCTGAACCTGGTCAAGTATCTCAGATCCAAACCAAAACTTTACCCTGACCATAAGTTATCCATGCTTGAAATGCAGATCAAGATGGCCTAAATCTTATCATTTATCTTGTGACTTTATCAAAGATGCATCCAATGTCAAAGTGTTATTTCTCTACCCAGCTCTATCACTGAGACTGAAAACGACACTTTTAATGCAGTGTAAAGTTGGTAAAACAGTTCCCCGTGTTAGAAATGTATGCTCTTTATTTTTCTTAGATATGGTGTACTTGTACATGAGATAATATCTCTCTAAATTTATGCAAATTCAATCAAAGGATTAACTCCCTCCATCGTAGTTTTGTCCTTAGCTATATTTGATATTACTGATTATTCGGATTGCGTTTGGTTTTATGCATTTTAAACCTTTTTTTTTAAATTATGGATTTCCTATTTTTGGGTTCTAGTGATGTTGATGAGGAATCAATTTCCAAAATGGCCATACAGCTCATTAAAACTATTGCAGTTTGAGCTAACATATATGTTATGGTCTCATGTTCATTTACTCAATATCCTTTCGTAAAATACTTTTAGCCTAAGTCACTAATGCATGAAATGCAGTTCAAAGTGACCCAATTTTGTCAGAAAACTGATGACTATCCAACATACATCCAAAAACAGAATATCATTGCTATACCTATTCCCAGGACCTCCTCTGGTATCACAGATATGGACTTTAATGACACTTTAACCTGAATCACTCTTGCACCCAGCCTGTTCAAGAGAGGAGTAGATTGTAACTCTTGACTAGTAAAGATATGAATACCCGGAATACATCACTCCGAGTGTAAATCTCACATTAGGAAAAGATAACAAAATTTGTATCACCTGACCATCCGTCCGTTAAAAGATAGAGACTGCGTACATTATATACTAGTAGTATAGTTAAAGCACAGAAATGAAAAACACAACATTCAAAATTACACCAAGGCACTCTAAGTGTGAACTCCAGTGAACTGAGAGTGACATCGGGTGCTTCGAAAGGGTATCATTTACTGCTCTATTAACAGGACCCGTCACACGGTCAGTAGGGCATATATGTTTTTGAATGGTCGGTTGGGTTGCAGATTGGTTCATGTCTTTTTCTTACCCTGAGACAAACCAATTATAAGCCATGGTACGTGTAACTTCTTTAACCCTCAAACAGTAACAAGGTTAAATTTTATTAAGCTTTTATAATCACTTAATAATCAAACAATGACAAGGACAGATCGGTACCACAAACATACCTAACGAAGACAAAACTAAACAAAAACAAGACAACACAAAAAATCTAAAGCCCTGACAGTGTGAGCTCCCATAAAAACCGAGAGCTACATCAGGTGGTTTGGGATGGTAAGCATGTCATGCTCTGTTAACAGTACCCGTCACACTGTAGGTGTGTCAATGTAGGAAAATGTCAAAATCGGTATAGTCAAAACCGGGAAGACGTGAATCTAGCTGAAAATGTCCGCTTTCATTTGGGACACTCACGCGTCATATCTTTCAATAATGTTATGGTGACGGCCAAAGACTTTCTTGAGGGATGAAATTAACATAGGCTGAATAAATACCTCACTAAGCAGCATTTGGGGCAGTTTTTTTGCTCTGTTCAAAGAATCACTGTATATATCACATGCTCAGCAGTAACAAATCAACTATAAAATGTACACTTTCTATGCTGGAGAGGTATGTTGCTACTAAGAAAGGGAAAAATCACAATTTGAAAGCCAAAATCTTCACGCTTGTCATAAAGCTGAGATGTTAACCGTACATCTTCGTCAATAAATGTGTCATCAAATTCAGTACAGTGGTTTAGGAGTACTGGATACAGTACCAGAACCTCTATAATGACAATGCATAGCTAAGTCCATGTATGGCTATGGGAAACCCCAAATTTGATCATTTTAAGATTTAAGATCGGAGGTGCACTATTGCATACTGTGATAAAGATTCTCTGAAAGTTTCATTACATTCAATTCATTAAGGATGTTTGGGTGCCCATAAACAGGCTTTTGCTAGTGCAGGTACCAAGTCCGGCTATCCCCAGTTCCTTTCGTTATTTACGTTTTACTCTGGTCTTTTATCTGTTTTTATGATGCGGTTTCCTACTGTTTTGTGGCATGTGATTGGAAGTTTTTACCATTGAAGAAATTTCCTGTAAACTTTTCTTTGTAATTGGTCTAGAAGGATTTGCGGATGATATATACGAGTACCCCTAATGAGAATTCTTCGCTCTCCAATGAATATAATTCGTTTAAATTATCAAGTAAGGTCAAAGTGCGCCTCCTATTTTAAAGGACGGGTTGCTATTAGATCCTAATTTGGCCCATGATTTATTCAGAATATAAAGTTTTGATAAATATTGCATACCATACGGATTTTTAAAGCTTATTTTATGAAGAAACAAAAGGCTGAAATTTTGGAGACGAGACTACCGTCTTTAACGGGTGCGTGGTGCACGATATGGGTACCCTATACATTATTTAGCATTGAGTCTATGGGAAATGTGTCCTAGATGGTCCATTATAATTTGAAATATCATGACACACCTTCTAAACCAAAATGAGTTTTAAAGGAAGAAGATACATTAATTTAGTATTGAACTAAATATAAAGTAATGTTGGTTCACAAGGTGAGTCGGGGTTTAATGTGGAAAACTGGAATTTGGTGTCAAAGGGCAATAATGCTAATCTGAGATAAAGACGACAGGATCCGTTAAAAAGTGTTGTAGCTCTTTATATTGTCTTTGGTCAAAGAAAAATATATAATGCCTTCTCGTTTTAATATTTTATATGTGTTTAGATTACATTTTGCTCATTAATTTGTATTTTTAGCTTAGTTTTACTCAGAAAATTCTGTGGTATTTGCTGATTTGTGATATTTTCACCATTTTTTAATTATTTGTACATACATTAAAGTAAGAAGGGCCCCGCCACATAGTAGCACACGCCCTATAGTAATCACTCAGTCCATCCGTGTGTCCGTCCATCTGTCCTCCGTAACAAAGTCGTGTCCGGAATCTAGTTTTTTTATCTTTTGAGATAGGCTTGTAATAGTTTTCATGAAGATATATCTCTTCAAGACGATGTGTCCTGAACCATGAAGGGTCACCTTTGACCTTGACATTTGTCTTCATGGTCAGATTTTTGCCTTTCAAATGACAAGTCATGTCCTAGCTTTATCTTTTTGCCTTTATAGATGGGCTTTTTATATTTTGCATGTAGATAGATCACTTCAAGACAATTTGTCTTGAACCATGATTTGAAACCTTTGACCTTGACCTTTTGTCTTCAATGTAAGATTTTTGCTTTTCTAATGACAAGTTGGGACTGATCTTCAACTCTTTAGTCTTTTGAAATTGGCTTTTGATATTTAACATGTAGATATATCACTTCAAGACAATCATAATTGGTGACCTTTGACCTTGATTTTCTCTTCAAGGTCAGATTATTGCCTTTAAAACGACAAGTTTTGTCCGGGCTATAACATTTTTGTCTTTTGATATTTTGAATGTAGATATATCACTTAAAGACGATGTGTCATGAAAGATATTGGTGAACTTTGACCTTCACCTTTGTTTTCAAGGCAAGATTTATTTCTAAATGATAAGTCATGTCCAGGCTATGACTTTTTATCTTTTGGGTTATGCTTTTGAAATTTTATATCGAGGGCGTGAGCTATGTACCATGGTTCGTGACCCTTGACCTTTAATTTTGTTCTCAATGTCAGATTATTGCTTTCCTTATGACAAAGTCATGTACAGGCTATAGCTTTTTTGTCTTTTGATATGGGTTTCGTATATTGTATGAAGATTGATTAGTTCAAATCAAAAGCTCATATAGCAATGATGTTTACCCTTTATTTTCCGTCATGTTTTTCTCTGCAAAGGTAAATTATACTAACTTGAAATTTTGTCTCAAGCCTTTGTGTTGTCATCCCATATTGTGGTACATATTTGCAGACATATGGGTATTTAATTCTGTTTAGGCACCGACCATTTAACTTGAAGGGGGACTATGTTTTTTTTCTAAAAAGATATTGTGGGGCTGGTTTTATGTGGAAATGATGAAAAAAAATTTCTGAGGGAGGCTTTCTGCCCAAAAAAATAATGTTAATTTTGAAAAAAAAATATTTTGTTGATACACCTGAAAAAAAAGTTAATAGATTTCTGTCCAGAAAAAA
>MJUU01036661.1:69275-88836 GCA_002080025.1 Modiolus philippinarum | reverse complement strand
CATTGATTTTTTGATAGGGTCTTTGCATTTTAACTAAACACATTTTAAATTTCTAAAATCTGTATTGCATGGGCACGGGTTATGTATTCCGGTATATGCATGAAATCATTATGCTAAACACCTCACAGGAAGGGATCTTGGTGGAAGCTGTATACTGAGGGTACATAACTTACTTTGTCAGTTGGCTGGCATGTCAGTCAACTGCTAGTAGTCTCTTGTGATTTCATGTTTATGTCCGTGTATTTAGTTCTATCAGTTTCATTTTTCACAATTGACTCCGTCCTGTTGCCAACTGAATTTTACTGTTGTTACGATTGTTTTTTTATTTATCACATTTGCTATAGGGGGAACGTTTGGGCCCAATAAAACTTGTTTAACCCCGCCGCAGCAGGTTTGCGCCTGTCCTATGTCAGGAAATTTATTAAGCCTTTGTGTGTCTTGTCTGTTTTCTAGTTAGTTTAATTTATGTCTGTAGGAGTCTAGGATAATGTTTGTTTCGCTGAACTTGATTACTCTTTATTTAGAGGCCGACTCCGAACTGCCGTTGGGTGTTGGGTTTCCTCACAGTTCATTGAAGATCTTATGGTGGCTTTGAGTTGTTATTAGTTGTTATTACTCCCCTTTGGGTCGTTGTCTCTTTGACACATTCCCCGTTTCCCTTCTTTTTTCTAAATCCTTAAGCAAACGGTATGATTAAAGGAAAAAAATATGAAAGCATGGCATTTTAGATGTAAAACAGAAAGCGACAGCAAGATAAAGACAACAAAAAAACTTCTAAAAGACAAGCAGTGTGAACCCCTACAAAAACAATTTTAAGTGAAGTCTACAACACTTAAAGTGTGTTTTCTTTATCTAAATCGGAAAACGAAGACCGAAGCAAAAAGTAGTAATGGTGAAATTCGAAAATCAATAATCCAATAACACGACGATTCATTTTCTACAAGAGACAGATGGACAAAGACAAAACACATCAATAAGAACGCCACAAAATTACAGCACTAGAAGTATGAGTCCCTTCAAAAACTTTTTTTGAATGTTAAATGATTTCCAAACACTGACTTTGTTGAGTCTCTTCAAAAACTTTTTTAAAATGTTAAATGTTTTCCCAACACTGACTTTGTTGCGTCTCTTCAAAAACTTTTTTAATGTTAAATGTTTTCCCAACACTGACTTTGTTACACTATATGAAAAGGGCACAATAAAATCCTAAAATTGGAATATGGAAGACTATAGCACATTTGTTTCCAATTGATAGATCAGGGTAAGTGCGGGAAACAAAACTGGTTATTTATCTGATAAAAGAAAATTGAATTTGATAGATATTGATAGTTATTTCTTATATGCTTCTTTATAGATACAAATATATCACTTTGGTTTCAGAGTGGACATTTTTCCTGATTTAGTAATGCAGTAGACGAAAATGAAATTTGAAGGAAGTAGTGCTTGCAAAATAACAGATCAAATAGTACTTTACCATTTGATAATATTAACTAATACTACAAACATAATATTTCATTATTTTACTTGAAAAAAATACTGATGCTACAAATTTAATATAACATTCTTCTTAAATATAAACACCAGAAGCGTCATTACAACTCGAAATGTATAGAAATCGATTACGATTTCTTTTTATCTTGGTATTGGTATCATCGGGAATTGTTTTGTTGTTTACAATGAAATTTGTCGAACTTAAAACGCGACAGGTGGTCAGGCTGAATATGTCACCAGATGCAACGTTTTACAGTGCTTTTAAAACAATTCTTAGTTATTTCAGTCTCTCTGCTAATTCGAATTCATCAGCACTTTTAAATATGGATATGAAACAATATTTGAATAAAGGGACCGTGACTGCAGCTCAACCAACTAAGCATTCACCAGGAAATATATTATCGTCAACTGCATTACGGAAACAGATAATGATACAAGACCATTCTGCCAAATTAGGGAGTGTACCAGTACGAAAAGACACGTGTAATAGTTGTTTTAAAAATGACTTTCAGATACTTTTTAATGCAAAAAATATATGTAAAGATGCTTTAAAAATAGATGTACTAATAGTTATTTCAAGTGCCCCTGGTGATGGAACACGGCGACAAGCAATACGTAAAACGTGGGGTTCTGTCTGTAATCATAGGAATTCTACGGTTCGTTGTATATTTATGATCGGAAATTTCCGTAATTCGTTAGCAACAAGGGATTTTAAAAATTTATCCAGTATGAAAATGGAAAAAAAGATGGAACTAGAAAGGGAAATTCATAATGATATAGTACAGTTTGATTTTGTTGACTCCTATACGAATTTAACTTATAAAACATTATCTGGATTAAAATGGATGACAAGATTTTGTGAAAGTGCGGAATACGTTATGAAAACAGACACAGATATGTTTGTTAATACTTATTTGTTGCCCATTTTATTAAAACAGGCACCAAAGTCTAAATTTCTAGGAGGAGTATGTTGGGGTCCGTCTCCTCCTTTTAGAAATAGAGGGTCAAAGTGGTTTGTATCATATAATCAATTTCCACATAAATTGTATCCACGTTTATGTTCTGGAACAGGATATATACTTAGTGCTGATGTGGTCAGTTTAGTTGTACAACAATCTCAAAACATCCCGTTTTTTCTCTTTGAAGATGTGTATTTAGCTTTGTGTTTAGAAGGTACTGGTGTTAAAGCAAGAAATTTAGCAGGATTTTCCGCCGAGAGAGCGCCGTTCAAACCGTGTTATTATAAAAACCAAGTAATAACATCTCACTTTATGACTTCAGATGCGATGTACATGTACTGGGAAAAAATCATTTCATGTAATACTACAGAAATACCGTACAATGTTTACAGGGAGATTTTATGAAGTGGAAATTAAGTTACCCTTTCTATGTGGTCATTGGAGTTCAACTTTTCTCCGCTGAAAGACTTTTTTGGTGGGATCGTGTTTCCTGCTATTCATTTGTTTGATTGATAAAATATTTAATCAATATAATAACCAGGTTACAACAAAAGACAAATTTACATCACCCATTCATCGCTATTGGAGTGTCTTAATTTTATGTAAATATGTAGTGCACTGAGGCCCCTTTTTAATCTTTGGAACTAATTAATCTAAGAATTTCGTTGTCTAAGAATCTGCGATTTTTTTATTATTATTTTATTAAGAAGACGATTAAGATAAAATAGTTTTAACCAACTTATTTAAGCCAATTACTGAATTGATTAACAAGAAAAAAATTATTCGCGTTGGATTTCTTCCTCGAATAAAAGCCTTTTCATATCTCAATGAATAGATCGGTAAACGAATACCGAAGGGAAAAGGGACACAGATCCAGAATTAAAAAAAAACGCTGCAATACAGAAGGAAAAAATGGAGACAATATGACTAAAACAAAACCAATAAAAAATAACCAAGAATACATTTGAAAACCTAAAATTCGATTGGCTGAGAAAAAGTCACATGACAGTCTGTATCATCGTTGTAAGAAGGTAAGAAATCGACAACTTACATTGCACTTTCCTCAAAACTAAGAAATGATGTCTCATAATACTGAAACTGTCTATTAAATAAAACCACATATTAAAGTATATTTTACTCAATTGCTGACAGGCAAAAGCAGAATATAAATAGTAATAAGATTATAAGTGAGAGCTTTCAAACGCAATATCAAAACAATTTCACAGGAAATTGAAAGCTAGACGTTTTTTTCACGTAAAACGAATCCCCTTCCCTCACATACACAAATAATTTTAAAATTTTTGACAAAGACATCCAAGAAAACAACTGCGCATTGGTTTCATCAATCCTGTGAAGTTTGGTTAATTGGTAGTATGTTATCATGCAAGAAAATTATGTTTAAATACAAGACATTCAAACATTTACTCATTTATATTCATGGACTTTGCTGATAAGCAAAAAAAAAAAGACCAAATACTTAAAGGGTTCGTTCAGGAAATTTCAATTCTATGCTATTTAAAATAGAGGATAACAGGAAACATCTACAATGGCTGAAAATTATAGTCACATGCCACAATCTGCCAGGAAACCACACAGGAAAAATACAAACAAGACAAACGTAAACAACGATAGGAAGTCGGGACAGCCGGACTTGGCACCGGCACTAGCAAAAGCCAGTCGTAGGGTTAAACCGGTTTGTGGGTACCAGATTTAGCACTTTTGATAAGGAAACTGTATTGTGAACAAAATGATCTAAAGGTAAACCCAAATTAGGTAAAGAATGTAATATACGTATATACACAGTAATTATAGGGTAACTATAATCTATGGCACGCGAAAGTCCATATGTCCAAATAAAATTTTAAAATAAGAAAATGTATTTATCCGGCATATTTATTTTAGTTCATATGGTCCAAATCAAAATTAAAATAAGTTAATTTATATACCAGACACATTTGATTTAGTTGATATTTACCAAATAAAGTATAAAATAAGGAAAGTTATACCCGTCGCATTTCATCTAGTCCATTATTACTAAATAAAGCTTAAAGTAAGGGAACTTATATACACAGAATATTTGACCCTATTTACCGAATAAATTTTATAATTAGGGAATTTTTATATCCAGCCTAGGACTTATGGAATGTAAAGTAAAGGAATGTACATATCTGGTACATTTTATCAGACCAATTAAATTATGCTGACACCGAACCTATGTCATCATCAAATAAAGGAATGGAAGTGTCATGAGCATCCTATTGAAATTATCAGGGACTACTGGCCCTGAAATTATGTACCAAAGCTACAGTTTTGGTCCGAAACAAGTCACAATAGTAAGAAGATATTTTATCTAAAAGGAATATTTGAATCAGTCTGAATTTCCGACATATCCGACGCGTATTGCCGAAATATATGTCTCTGTTGAACTGTCCCGCATGGATTAACCAACCAGCTGGTTTTGTAAAGGCTACGTCGCACACTACTGTAAATGAAATCTCATATGAAAGTATATCATGACCGAATTGAAAGATTTGACACGAGGTAAAAACTTAGTATTACATCTCAGTGAAAGACAAAAAAACCACGATCGCTGTAGAGCGTTTTTCGTAATGAAATGTCGAGAGAAACGAGATCTCGACCGAGATGAAAGCTTTTGACACGAGATGGAAATAATTACATCACACCGAAATGAGAGCTTCCGTAATGAAATCTCGTAAGAAATAAAATCTAGACCGAGATGAAAGGTTTTGACACGAGATTTTCATCTCGTGTCATGATTGGCTAAAATAATCAAAACTCACAATCTCGATCGAGATAGGGGGTTTTACGCGAGCTTGAAGGTTTCTCGATGCGGAGATAAAATGCTTGTAATGAGATACTAGGTTTCTCGTGCGAGTTTTCAATCTCGACGAAAAACCCTTAATCTCGATCCCGATCGAGATTATGGGTTTTTGAACGAGAAACCTAGTATCTCTTGCGAGAAACCAGGTATCTCGTCGAAATACCATTTTTCTCGAATTTTTGTGACTTTCGCGTGCCATAATAATCATCCTATTTTAAGACCCTCTCACCAACTTGAATACTCATGGCAAGATGACCGCTTAATAACGTCCATTCTCTATTCATCAGCATTGAACTGAATGTTATTCTGCAGATGGTCATTTCCAAAGTTATGTCTCTTTACAATGAAGAATGGAAATGGCCAATAGCATTTCTTCAAAATGTCTGCATTTGCCAAACTGAGGGATTTTTGTATCCATATACATTTATGACAAGATGTTTTTTTTCTAGAAGACCATCTCAACAGCTTGAATACTCAGGGCACGTAAATGACACAATTACGTTTATTTTCAATGCATCAGCATTTAATGCAGTACTTTTGAGTTGTGTTCGCAATGCAAAAAGTTTTATTACTATACGAAAAATATCAATACATTGAGAGGGAAGCACCTTATTAATGAACATTGTTGAGCTAAGAGTGATTTAAATATTTGTTCTTTTGTAGCGCTTCGGGTTCAATTGTTTGGGTTCAATTGATATTCGTTAATAAAAATTTAGCTACAAAATTGTCATGTACAAAAAATATGACTATATTTCAATTTCATAACTAGTTAAACTAGTTGGTATATATAAGCCAATGGGCTGGAGTAACCCCCCCCCCCGTGCACCCTTCACTTACAACCCCGCTTGAAAATAAAGCATGTTTATACGAGCATAACCTGCACTCACTGGTTGATTAGGACCAAATTTTAACCCATCCACCGAAATTTAGTTACATTTCGTTCTTCTCTCAAGATTTTCATTCAGTTGCTTCAAAATTGAGACTAAAGCTTCCCAGTTACATAAAAGAGGTATCAAGTGATAGCCAATGGTATAAGCTTTCCAAGAACCCACATTGTCACGATTTCTCTTCCCATTAAGTTCCATAGAGCATAAAATGTATCCCTACCCCTATCGAATATTGACAAACATAATTTTATATTTTCCTTGAAATTGCGTAATCTTGATGGTTTATAAAACCAAAGGTGCGCCTCAATTCCAATTTCTAAAAATTATTTTGGGTCTTTCAAAATATTTTCTTGGATAAATAACCAAAGTTTTATTTTCGAATAGACCAAATCTTTGGATTTTCCGTTTATAACAAATAACTAAATACCGAAGTTACTGTTAATTTACTTTCTGCAAATGCGCATTTCGACAACTTATGTCTCATCAGTGCAGATAAAATCTAAACATTTGGAAGACCGTAAACTCAAAGACGTTTAAAAACTGATAGAGAACAAATAACCAATATGATCTAAATTTAAAGCCAAAATCAGCTAAGGACAGAGCTTTGCGTGAGGGAGATACTCCTTAGTTTCCAATGTCTTTTTTCTAATATTATCGCTGAGTAAACTGTTATCATTTAAAATGTAAATTAAAATGTAAATCATACGAAAGCTAATGATATTTGATTTACAAATGATACAAATAATGATTATTTTAAGGTTATATAAACTCCATTCGTGAAAAAAAACCTACCCCTACCCAAATTAATTATTGAGAAAATCGAAAAGTTTTCGCCGACGTTCGCGTAAAAATAGTCAAAACGCATCAAATGTATGGTTTATATATCAATTTTGCATGGCTATTATCATAATTGTGCAATTTCCACAGACGTTTTTAGACCGAAACCGAATTTTTAGTCAGAAACTGATGAAAAATGGGAATTTTCATCATTTAAAAATTTCCAAAATTTGTTGTGAAATCGATCAATTTCTTAGACTGTCATTATGGGAATTAATTGCTTTAAGTAATGCATAGGCAATATTAAAACGCTGAATTAATGTAGAAGAAATGTTCAGTCGGAAATGTTTTGCCTTTCAGAGTTTTTTTATATTTCACTGTAAATTTATTATATCTATCAAACATGGAGTTTTTATATGAAAATTTGCAATTTAATTGTGTTGAGCTATGCATTAGCTATCTACAAATACTGAATAAATGTACAAGAAGCATCAAGGAGATTTGAAAACGGAAATTTTCACCCCACGTCCACAAAAAAAAGTATGCAAAATGGCATTTTGAAGAATTGTTATAAATTATATAACACAAACATCTTAGTATTTAGTCATATGACAAAAATTATTATTACAGTTGGTTTTATTTTAACGTACCCACATTCATCTATATGATTTTTCAATCAAAAGACAAATACAAAAGTAGAAAATTTTCTTTTAAGGTTTTTCCAATTTTTCATTACAAACTTCGGTATATTGTTTGTTATTAAACTAAATACATTTTTCATGAAATCTTAACCCGATTATTAAAATCATACAGATGACCATACTCATGGAATTGTATTACTCAAAATTTTGTGTATAGCGAGTTTTATGAATTTAAGTATTACTTCCTACCTATGACAACCCTTCTCCATTTCCCTCTCGCTTTTTTAAGATTTTGTCAGTCTTACCGTTTACTTGTTAAAACATGAACCAACAGCAAAGGTTTTGGGGATACTTACTTTCTGAATGGTATTAATTACACGCACTCAGTGGTGTAATATGTACATAAAACACTTAAATTATCCTAAAAAAATGAATTATAGGGCAAGCCAACGTACCCTTACATCGATAGATGCACCCTAGTACTTTTACATCCAGAATTAGTATAATCATGATCTTTCTTCAATACTGAATATGTAAACATGTCTTTTGTATAGTACTTATAGGTATAAAAACAAATTACCCAAGGTTTCCCATAAAGAACTTATGGCAAACATTTACTCATTACACTAAAATACTAAGACGAGTGCGATGTCTCATTTAGTTTATACACCAAATGCCTGTTTATATTATAGGTCATACTCCACTGAATATTTTCCGTAGGCGGCCATTATAACGTTTTGTGAATTTTCATAATTACCTGAAGTTCACGTTATGCGGCGATATGATTTGTTCAAAGTGGCACATCTGCCAAGTAACATATCCAAGCGATGACCCAACTTTAAAGTCTAATAATAAAAAATAGATATCTATTGCCTCATTTAACTGGGGTATGCAAATTATCAATATTCCTCTTCAGATCCTTGGGCATACGTGTCATCAATGATGAGGCTTCAGTATTTTTCCCATACAATGAGGCTGACTGAATCAAAATGCTTCTCAATCCGGAAGTGTTTCATGATCACGAGAACGATTAGAAACTCGGATATTGTCAATATTGACAGTTATATGCAAAGCGAAAGTAGCACGGCTTTGTTTATATAAGTACTATTTTTGACCATGCCAGCAGCTGATTGGTTATTTAGTAGAATCTAACCTTAATAGGTCATAAAATGTTTTAAAAGTTCAATTATTGGTCTTGATCATGTTGCTTCTTCAATATCCAAATAGAAAACTCAAAATAAAAATACTCTTTGCCCATTGAAAAATGTTATTCCTTATTTCAAATGCCTGGAACTTAAGTGTTTTCAGCACTTTGAAAACTTCAAGGTTCTTACCATGGTTCAACTTGGAAAATAGAGCTTGAATGACTGTTTTACATACATCTGACTATTTTTGTGATACTTTATAGCAACTTGGTTTACTATACTATCATAAAATTACTTCTTACAAAGAAAGCAGTCATACAAATGGTGAAAATCTTGTCATTCTAAGCCCCTCCCCCATTTTTAGCATGTGTTTCTGAGATCAAATTCTTTCCATACAATTCCCTCAAATTATTTTAACTGATACCAAAGGATCATCATGTGCAAAATAAAGGTAAAACAAACTCCATAAAGTGAAAAGAGATAGTAAAATTTGTTGAAAATTCAGTCTTGACTTATCATTGGGACAGTATGAAAGTGTGTTCCAAATTTTTTAATCTACATGCAGCTGCTGAATTTTTCCTGTTTTAGCTAACTAGTCTAATTCATTATGCAAAACAAAGCATCATTTTTGTGAAAAATATGAGCAACTATGAATAAAATTGCAATTTATTGTAAAGATTGGATGTGAAATTATAAAAATCTCAAATTGTGACATGACGCTACATAAAATGGCACTCAAAATAAGCTTTGAAGCTTTTCAACACTCAGATTTGTGTATAATAGGTTCATATAAATAAAAATGAAATTCAAATTCAAAAAATATATAATGTTGAAAAAATGGGACTTTATATGAGGCTGTATCGTTCGAGTTAGCAATATATGTCGCAATCAAAGAAAACATTAATTTTTTTTACATTTTCAAGCATGTCCTGGATAAAATCATAACTTTTCATGCATATGTAACTTGGATTTCATCTATTCTAACTCATGTAGTGTATCTACATCCTTTAACCTTGGTAAAAGTCTGACAGGGGCTTGAAAAATGTAACGAAATATTACATAATATCTAAACAGGTCTGTAATTTGATACCGGTTGATCTAAAGTGCAAAATATACCTTTATTTCATGTTACCTAGACATATTTCACCAATTGAAACATAAAAAGTCACTTACTGGTAAAAATTTTATTTCCCCTAATATTTATTGCCTCATTTAATTGGGGTACTTCAGATCCTTAGGTATACGTATTTTACGAAAGGATATGGCGTAAATGAACATGAGACCATAACACACATGCTAACTCCAACTGCGATAATTTTAATGGGCTGTATGGCCATTTCGGAAATTTATTCCTCACCAGCAGCACTAGAACCAAAACATCATTGATGAGGCTTCAGTATTTTTCCCATGCAATGAGGCTGACTGAATCAAAATATTTGTCAATCCGGAAGTATTTCATGATCATAACAGCGTTTAAGAACTCGGATATTGTCAATATTGACAGTTATATGCAAAGCGAAAGTAGCATGGCTTTGTTTATATAAGTACCATTTTTGACTATGCCAGCAGCTGATTGGTTATTTAGTAGAGTCTAACCTATACTATAAAGATAGATTAGACCGTATTTCACGGAGTGCCTGAATTTAAAATACTGGTACCAATTTATACACAAATAGTGCAAATACTTTGTTTTAGTTATTTATTTATTTAGGTTTTGCATTTCGACAACTTATTTCTTTCCAGATCAAATCAAAACATTTGGGAATCCATATTCTGAAATATTCAAGGAAAATGTTTTAGTATTTCCGACGACTGAAAAACTAAAATCGTTTTATCTTACTGTCAAAAAGAAGACAATTATATTTTATGTTATATCTATTTAGTCTTTGACCAATATCTGAAATACAAATACAGATTTGCCTTTTAATTTCAAAAATATATTAAATTGTAGAATCCGAAAACTCCATTTTTTCACTATTTCACATACTTCAGTTATGGTGTACTTGTTCTTTAGCGAATCTCTCATATGGATGCGCTATCATACTTTCACGTTTTGGCTTTTTTTTTTATTTTTTGAAATTTAAAATTGTTATTCTGACCAACTGTTTATTGTGCCCACGTCTCATGATTTTATTATTAAGGTTTCTTACTATTGGCTTGATGATTGATAAGTGGTTGTTTAAATGGTGTAATCGTATTCTATTGTCTTTTTGTCGAGATATTGATGACAACGATCGTAAGAACACATTGCCACTTAAGTTTTTGTTAAGTCCATGGTGCCAACGGTAAAAAAAACATGGATGTAGTGTTGCCTGATAATTAGCTATGAATTCCGCTAAAATCGGTGCTAGGGGGAACTATGAACTTGCTATCAGGTACGAGTAAAGCTTATTGTTCAATGACTCGTGGTGACTTCAAGATGAAGAACAACAATAAAAGCGCTGTTCCATTGCTTAAAATCACCATGTATTTGTAGAGGCTTTGTCTCATTTGCATTTACTCCATATTTCTTCATTGTTAACTCCATCCAGATACTGTTTTTATTTAAATTGTGTTTAAATAAAAATACCAAAATAACACTTATAATGTGCTGCAGATGTCCATTTGCACACTGACATGACTGATGTGAATATCAAATTTGATGAGGGCAGTCACTCAGTTTCATGCATTTCTTACATTATATTTTCTAATCTAAAGGAACTAACGAAGATCTATTAGTCATTTTAACAAACTTTGCAGAAAATGATCAACATATAAAAGTCATTAGTTAAGAAAATATCAGTCCTTGACTTTGAATGCGCGTAACTTTGTTACCAGTAAAGATACAATAACAAATCAGGTATCAAATGAAAGGTAAAAGATTAAATTGTCTGTTAATGCTAATTTCAATAGTATTCCTTTTAAGCTTCAATACTAAAATTTCATATTTGGCAAAATATTAGGTTTTAAGGGTTATATTTTCAAAATGAAAATAAATCTTACAACTTTACAGGTAGCTGAATTCTGTTTTCTTTATCTTAAAAACCTTTCCATTGCTGCAAAACTGTATCTCAGATTTTTTAAACAAGGTCTAGTTAAAAATCAAATTAATTTTGAAATTCAAAAACTAAAAATTTCTCAGAGTAAAAATTTGAATTACATTTATTTTCAAAAAAAATCTGAGGCACGGTTTTGTTGCATTTTGATGGTTCTTTCGGATGAAGTAAACAGACTTCAGCTACCTGTAAGCTGTTAACGTTATTTTGGTTTTAAAAATATAAAACAAAAATCCCAATTTTTTCCAAATATGGAAATTTAAATATTAATAATTAAAGGGAATTATATTGAAATGAGCATCAAAAGTTAGTTCAGCCTTTTTCATTTTACTTGATACCTCACTTTTCATTGTTCCTTTACCAATAATGTCAATAAGTTATGGGCATTCAAAGTTTGGTACCGACAATTTCCCTCAAAAGACTGTTGTGTAAACTTATAGTAAAGAGTATTATGTATACAGTTATTATTATGGTGTTACCATGGTCCTCAGAAATAAAGGGTTAACTTATGTGTTATGGTCTCATGTTCATCTACTCGATATCTTTTCTGAAAATATTATTGGGTAAATGTACAAGGGACAACATTCCTATAAATACATGGTAAAATTGAGCAAATGAGTGAACATCATTTTGTACAAAATAAATTCAAATTATATTTCCATGTTTTGTGCAAATTAAGTGAAGTTAATTCTCAATTTAAAACTTTAAAGAACAAAAATTAGAATGGAAAAAGACAAAACGCACTCTTTTAATATGTCTACATTTCCCAACTAGAAGTAATATTTGTTATCAATATACATTTATGACAGTATTTTTTTTTAAAACTCATTGGAAGTTAACGACGCGAATATGTTCATTTTCCAAACAAAAGTGTTTAATTGAATGTTTTTCTGCAGATGGCCATTTACAAAGCTAAGAATGCAGATAAAAGTAAAAAAAAAGAAAACCAAAAATTGAAACATGAAACAGATGACAGAAAATAAATAGCAAAGAGTATGAAGGTAAAGCCACAATAATCGAATGACAAAGCTTTACATGATATAGACACTGCTTGGCCATATATAATCTAAAGACTTTATGCGAAGGTCAAGAGAGTGGCCAAGTTTCAATTAAAAGGGGTTAATTTTACACCCAAATGAACAAATAAAGCGATATGGAGTAAATATACTTGGGACAAATTGTGGAGATGGAAACCACCATTGGGGCTTCAATATGTATCAATTAAATTATCATACCCTCAGTAGTATACAAAACCTAGTTAAGGGGTGAGGGTCTCGAAATTTTTCAAGATAATCTTTAATTCTAAAAATTATGGGGTAGGGGTTGGAAAAACCCTGCAGATCCCCATTGTGTATCAACATATTCATCTAATCATAAGTAATAAATTAATATGTGGTTGAGGGGTTTGGATCTCAACTGTTTTCAATATATACTGTAATTCTTCAAATGGGTAGGGCGTGGTATGGACAGGGACACCCTTTCATGCTTGCATTATGTACAACCAGTTCATTTTGTCATAGGTAATAAGAATGGTTTTAGGGTGGGGATCACAACTGTTTTCAAAATATTTTTATAATTATTAAAATGGTGGTAGTGGGGATAAACCTTTTGTGGTTCTGATATGTATTAATTTATTCGTCTTTTCATAAGCAATAAGATTATATATGGTTTCAGGGTGGGGATCTCAATAATTAAACTAGTTTCCAAATAAATACCGAAGCAAAAGCCAAAAATCGTATATCCAAAATGAATGGCAATATAAGGATTACATTCAGACAGAGAACGTAAATGATAAAGTCGAAACAAACAGTACATAAAACAAACGCCACAAAAAGGCACTAATATAACGAACCCTTAAAAACAGTGGTGTCATCAGGTGCTTCGGAAGGGTGAGCATGACCTGCTTCACTTGTGACACCCATCACACAGTAAGTATAATATGATGTTGAAAGATCTGTTAAATGGCTGATTGGTTATTGTCATTTTCTAACCCCTAGACAAAACCCATTAAAATGCATCTTTCAAAATTACGTATTGTCATATTCTCTCCTTTCACGATTGTGGTCATGGAGTTAGTAGTCTACCTGTGTTGGGTTTTATTCGTATGTTTACTAAACTATAGGGAAACAGGACAGATAAAGGGGAGTTTTGGGTACCCATAAACCGGTTTAACCCTACCACCGTCTTTTGCTAGTGCCGGTACCAAGTCCGGCTGGCCCGACTTCCTGTCGTTGTTAACGTTTGTCTTTTTTCTTATTTGTGTTTTCCTGTGTAGTTCCCTAGTAGATTGTGGCATGTACCTATAATTTTCAGCCATTGTAGGTGTTTTCTGTTGTCCCTTTTATTTCATTTACGTATTACATCTCTAACCCTCAAACAGTACCAAGATGAAGGTTTGAAGAAAAATCTGTAGAACTATTCAGTATTCAAACAATTACAAGAAAAATCCGTAGCACAAACATATTCGACACAGACAAAACTAAAAAATAACAATTTGATGTACAATACAACACAGAAAATTTAAGCACTTACAGTGTGAACTCCCTTTGAAAACCGGGAGTGTCATCAGGTGCTCCGGATAGTTAAGCATTACCTGCTTACCTGTGACACCCGTCACACTGCGAATGAAAAATCCTGTGTAATGTCAAATTCGGTATGTGTCAATCAAGCATTATCTCGGGGTCTATTGAAATATGTCCATATTGCGGTACAGACCCATTGTAACGACCAGTCAATTCGTGATGACGACCATAAATTTTTTTTGAGTAAAAATACAGTGATTGAACATAACCCTGGCTAAGAAGCTTTTGAGATAGTAATTTTGCTCTGTTGATGAAATCGACGTACACATGACATGCACGACAGTAGCGAATGAGCTGTGAAATGTAGACCCATATGCTGGAGATGTAGGTATGTTACTACTCAAAAATGGGAAGTTCACAATTGGAAAATCAAAATCATTACGTTTGTCATAAAGTTTGGATTTCAACTAACCCGATGTGTCGATATATAGGAAAAGGTCCAGGTATGATGTTGATGTTGGCGTATCAGTTTTCTTTAACGTCCAGTTCATTTTGGTAGATGAGATGTGATGTAGATAATCCTTAAATCGGAGATTGTTTAAAGATAAAAATTCATCTATGTAACGGAAACTGAAATTAATGGACCTGGCTATATTTTTTTATTTCTTCTGGACACGCTCTTGTATGAATCTGGCTTCAAGGAGTATGAAAACAAATCTGCCAGAAGTGGCGCAAAATTAGTCCCCATTGTTATTCCAATTGTCTGTTTGAAAAAGTGTCCTCCAAATTCGACAAATATATTGTCAATTAAAAATTCCAGCATGGCAATCACATTCTCCTCAGTATACTTTTTGTTTGAATCAGTGTGGTGTTTGACAAAATATGTTTTTTCTCTACTCAAAACCACATATGAGTATCTTTTTCACCTTTTCTTGGTGTAGAAAGACTGATGAATGAGATCGCGGAGTACTGATTTCAATTTGTCCTGTGGAAGGATGATGTAAAGTGTTGAAAAATCAAATGTTTTAATACTGTTGCAGAAATTAAGATCTGTTGAAGATAGATATTCTAATAAATCCTTAGAGTTTTTGAGTTCTAGAGAATCCACATCTGATTAACACCGCTTGTTGAGTATGTTTTTTTCACAGTAAATCTTGAGGCCATTATTGACATTCAAAGTCAAGATCACAGTGACTTAATTCTGTTACGCGACACTCGACCATGACCCAAGGCATACACATACCCAATATGAACACAATCGGCCCTAAGACAAAAAAGTTATGCCTAGGACAAGATTGTTTTGGAAGTAGAAAATAAAAAAGAAGAAGAATTCAGTGAAGGGGAGACATAAGTAGGCACCTTGAACTAGCTGGTGGGTTTTGCTGCAACCATTCCTTCCTCTTTACAAACAACTTTGTTTCATTCCCTTCTAGTTCGAAATTGATGTGCTGTAGGTAGTAGTCTACCTTTTCAGAATTTAATTCGCTTGCTCATTTTGACAGTTCCGCTTTCCTTTATAAGCGTCAGTACCCGGCGGCCAAACTATCTCCGAGTTCATGCCGTTACTTGTGTATGTCAATTGTTTTTAATATGTGTTTTCTGTTTCAGGAGAAGACAACTGTATTTTGATAGATCTTTGTAGATACAATGGTGTACAGAACATGTCAGAGCATGATAGTTTTCATCCGTCACAGGAGTTCTCTGACAAATTATGGCATGCAACAAAAATTTTATAATTGTAGGTGTTTCTATTTAGTATATATTTCGCCTTGATATGTTTAACCCCCGGTGAACCTGTACACCGTGCAATCAGAGAGGTGACTAACTGTATGCAGGGTAGTGCAAAACAAACCAAAACGAGGCGTGCGGACGACAAGTTATTTCGGCAAATGATGGTATTTGTATTATATTTTAATGTGTATGGCCAAATGTAACAAAAAACTACACTATTAATCTTTATTTGTCCGAAATGTGTGGACGTTCATGTTATTAATAGCACCGCAACAACCTAAAGAATTACTGTATACCAAAAAATCAGAGTAGGACTAAGTGTACAATTGGGAGCGACTAAGTAGTACACAGGGTAGGACTATTTTGACTATTTATTGAATCATTTTACACACACAATATATAACAAAAATAGTACATTTTGCCTATTGTTAAATATATTTTACATACTGTATGTGAGTGCAGACATCATACTAAATACGCTGAAATCAGGTATTTTATTTGATGTATTAATATTTATTTTTCTTCTTTTTTGACAGAAATGTCAAAATAAATTCAATATGATGACATCTCCTCATACTTGCCATTTATCATATGTTTAGTAATAAATACAGAAGTTTTGAATATGTGATACAGTGCATAACATTAATTCGGTATTCACACTATGACGTCATACCCTTTATCACATACCCTTTATCGCATGGCTTACCCTTTATCGCACCCTTTATCGCATGCCTTACCCTTTATCACATACCCTTTTTCAAATTTTTTTTCAATTTTACTTTTTCTTATTAAAAAAAATTTCTCGGTTTTTCGGGCTTAAATTTTATTTTGGGGGGGGGGGCAAAACAATTTTTGGGGGAGGAAAACAAAGATTTGTTTGGGGTGAAATTGTTTCGTAAAGATCAGTTAAGAAAATCTAGCAAACTTTTTTCCTTTACATGTTAGATTTAGTCCAAAACTTCTAGTCCTTTCCGCCCAGTTTGAAATCTTCCTCTTCACAAAATACATGCATTTTCTCTTACCGATTTCAATTTTTGACAGTATTTATCGGATTAGTAGTCCTCTGTTTAAAAATATGATAAACTGTATAATACATGGCAAAATCCGTATTACATGCCGTATCGTCCCTCGACCAATATCAGCCTTGGGCCAGAGGCCCTCGTGCTGATATTGGTAACTCGGGATGAAACAGCATGTGATACGGATTTTGCTATGTATAATTCCCTATTTAATTTCTTTTAAAACAAGTTATTAAAAGTTTATACGAACGCAATCTGTATTTTTTTTTCAATTGTCGGTCGCCTCTCTTCACAAGAATACATCTATAACAATGTGGGTAAGTATAGTTGCACTTAATTATCTTGGACATGTTAATTCCGTGGCTACAATCTAAGTCGATGTGCTTTCTGTTGTTGAAGTATTTCATATTAAAATTTAAATTCGATGCTACTATTCCAATATATAGGAACCCTATGAAAACGTAATGCTTATGCATAAGGTAAAATAATTTTTACTACAGAGTGTTATGCTTGTTCCTTTTTTATGTGTTTGAACTTGACCACCAAAATTTGACTCCCGTTTGGCCTTGCGTCGTGGTAGTTTGAATGAACTGTAAATTTAATCTCACTGAATATGTCTAAAGACAACATGCAAAAGGGGTATATCAGAAAGCCATGGTTTCAAGGTTGTCTTACTATGTATTTCATATGTATTGTCGCATTTTGTTTATCTTGATCTATCCCGGTAATTTTATCTTCGCTTTGTAATAAGATGACAGTTTTATGTTGTTCTATCCTTTACCTAAATGCTTTCATAAGTCAATAGGGGTACAAACAATATTATTGAACAGAGTTGTCTACAGCCGAAGCCCACGAGACAAAAATACAAATCAGGTGGAAACCAACGGAAAAATTGTCGACCGCAATGGTCCTGACTTGGTACAGGTATTTCAAAATAAATGATTCTCACATTTGTCCAAATCTCACAAGTCAGCGGGGGTTATATCAAAATAACCGAACATAGTAATCAAGAGCTGAAGTGCATGAGACAAAAAGACAAATCAGGTGGAATCCACCGGAAAAATTGTCAACCACAATGATCCTAACTTGGAGCAGGCATTTCAAACAAAATTCTCACATTAGTAAAAATTTACCGAATAGCTCATATAGGTATTTCTTATTAACATTTTTCTTTCAGGCATTGCTTATTAATATTTAGGTTTCTGTCAGGCTTAACATATGCTTTTCTGAGGTATAATATGCAAATTTGTATGTAAACATAGTCATACACTGGATACAGTTAAAAATCCTACCGTGCGTACAGTTCGACTTTTACCCTGCTGTAGTTGTGTAAAGTAAAATAAGTGAGAACCGAACCGTCAGTCAAAAGAACGCACAATCCATGGACAATGGCAATATCGGAAACACTAAGAAACAAGGACATCTCTTGAGTACAGGACAAAACAGAAAAATGAAGACAACCATGCAGATGAACAACACGGACCAAATAAAAATCATGGGCGAGATCAGGTAGAGTAAGCATCTCCTGTTTTTATAAGACACCCGCCGTGTTGTAAATGTCAACTCCGGTAGTAAAGTCAAATCGGTTGTCATCCGGGAAACAGATATCCCTTGGCGATCCACAAGATCAAGATGTCGACCGTAAAACTTCTGTAGTGATGGCGTTTTTGGTAACATACCCTTGTTTAAGTAGTCTATTTGTAGGCAACCGAGCTCTATCAAGGAAATCACTGTATCGACCACAAGCCATTGAGAAGTGTATGAGTTTCCATATGCTGGTGCTTTTGGAATGTTACTACAAAGAAAGGGGAAATTGACTATTGAAAAAGTGAAGTCATCGCGTTTGTCATACAGCCTAGTTTGTAGTGTATCTCTGATGTCATTTTCAAGATGAAGTTCAAAGAACGAGGCCGATGTGGAAGTATCTGTAGTATCCTTAATTTCAAGCTCTTTTGGATAAATAAGATGAAGACAATCAACCAAGCGAGGGTTTTTTAGTGATAAAATAACCTCTATATACCGGGAGCTGAAATTAAAGGACTGGGCCAAATTTCTGTCTTTATTTTGAAGAAGCCCTTCAATGAATTCAGCCTCATAAGAGTGGAGAAATAGATCGGCTAAAAGAGGTGCACAGATTGTGCCTATTGGAATTCCGATGGTCTGTTGAAAAACAAGTCCTCAAAATTAGACAAATATATTGTCGATCAGAAACTCAAAGATTTTAATCACTTCTCCCTCTGTGTACTTCTTTTGTGATTCTGGGTCGTATTTCACAAAGTATGCTTGTTCTCTGCCTATGAAAATGTACTTATATCTTCGCTCGCCGTTCTTACGGGAGAAACATCTATATTCTAAATCTTTCTGCCGAGATTTCAGTTATTCACGAGGTTTGGTAGTATAATTGTGATAATGATTGGTTTTAGGATGTCAAGCAGATCTTTATAGTTTTTAATATCCACATTTTATTTACACCACTTCTTGAAATGCAAGTATCACAGTATTTTTGAAGGCT